>VVAS01091497.1:2949-16954 GCA_015103295.1 Ptychochromis oligacanthus | reverse complement strand
ACAAATAATGGGACTTTTTGGGAGGTACAGACTGTCGAAGAAGTCTGTGCAACAGTTTTAGTGAGAGAAATTCTAGTATTTTCTTAGTCTGTTAGCACTGATATATTCGTAGAGTTTATGGGTACTTGCTAAATTAAGCTAACCTACCCTCTCATCATAATATGATTATTTCTGGCTGCAAAAACAAAAAACCAAAAACATAAAACAACATGACAGGAGCCAAAATATTAAAACTGAGGTTTTAAAGTATGTAGTCCAAAGCCAGTGTGTGATGTCATGGTGACTGTGTCCATCTTTTATATACAGTCTATTGCTGTTGCCTTCTTCTGTCCAGGAACAATATCTTGAGTATTTTAGTCCAATACACCAATGTACCAATTTGTACACCAGTTTTGTTGAGTGAAATTTAAGTCTTTTTTAGTCTGGTGGTGTATCTACAACCACAGGTATTGCCCCTTCTGCTCATTAGCAAAAATGTAGATATAAGTCACTTCAAGGTTAGCTTCACTTTTCAGACCACAAAGCTGAGTTCATCTTTTCTTTCAAATCTTTGCAGCCAAAATGTTAATGTTGAAGCTTCAAAATGCATAGTTGAGAAAACAATTGGTAATATCATGGTGGCTATGTCCATCATTTATATACAGTTTATGGTTTTATTCTTTCTTTGGATAATGCATTTCTTCATGACACTACTTAAGAAATGTTTCTACATGAGACTTTTGCCCAAGCACAAAACTGTTTCAAGTATGCAACTTGAATGAATTCATGTTTCTTCTTTCTAACATTTAGAAGATCTACATATCAACATATAAGTAAAGGATAAGTGAAAATAATTCTCTGTCTCTCTTCTTGTAGGTGTGCCACTGGAGAGCAGTGGCAGGAGATCATGTTGGCAGCTCTGCCTGGCAGACGCTGTGACCCAGAAGCCGATGTTGAGCCTGGTGAAGAGTTCACCTGTGGTAGCAACTTGGCCTACATTTACTTCATCAGCTTCTTCATGCTCTGTGCTTACCTGGTAAGTAAAGTCACGGAGGATTTGGGCCGATTTATTCATTTTTTTTATTCACTTCCTTTTCATTTCATTTGTGGTAAAACATGTTCCTTCTTTTTATATAACTAAATATATTCTCCTGACTCTAAATTAAATGTAGGCATAATTAATTCCAACTCATGTTTTACAGAATATCAGGTCAGGAGGAAATCAATATCAGATGAAAGTAGACAGCATAGTATTACAGCTGCAGTGTACTAGCAGTTTTAAAAGCTTACCCTGTCTTCTCCAATTCCCAGCTCATCAGAGAACTTCCATCCACGGATTTTATTAATCCAGGCAGCACACCCAAACCACAAAATCCCGATTTAAAAGGGCACAAATATTTGGGTAACAGTACTTTGACCGCAGTGCTATTTTAAGACATTAAATGTGTTGAATGAAGGTGACTTTAACCCTAGAGAGCAGGCAGAGGATGGTCCAAGTGGGACCTCATACTCTGTCTAGCTGCTGCAGTGGAAATGGTAGAGACTGGGAAGTACTGAAAATACATTACGGTATAATCTGTTCCAGATTACCTGCTTAAAATCATCAGCAGTGTCATATATGATCCATTCAAAATATAACCTAAGTACACTAAGTACCTTCGCTCAAATGTCATGGCATCAAAACACGTCATTTATAATTTCTATCTGGGACAAACAGTCGCCCTTTAATCTCTTCCTCTGTTACACAATTTTCTCAGTTTAGGTTGTTGAAGCAAGATTTACAATAGCAGTGTCACAGTTCATCTCTTTGTTTATGTCTTGAATTTCCTCTATGGTTTCTTCCTCTGACATAAATCAATCCACGCATGGTCTTCAAGCTTCAGCAGAGACCCACTAAGACCCTCCTGGCAGCTAAAAATAGAACAGGACCTCTATGTCCTACTGGGTTTTTGATGTCTTCACAGAACTGGGGGCCCGACATACCTGTTATGACTCTCTATACAAAATTTAGAAGCAATTCTTTTAAATATTTTTATTCACTTCTAATTTTTGTTAAACACCTTGAAAACTTAATTTCCACTGATACAATATTTCTTTTACAATTTTTTACATTATACTACACAAAAATACTACTTTATGAATTCAAATTCTTTTTTTCAAGAATACATTTATTTATAATAATGA
This sequence comes from Ptychochromis oligacanthus, assembly GCA_015103295.1. Lineage (NCBI taxonomy): Eukaryota > Metazoa > Chordata > Actinopteri > Cichliformes > Cichlidae > Ptychochromis > Ptychochromis oligacanthus. The sequence continues at coordinate 14,791 of VVAS01091497.1, read as the reverse complement.
AACACAAACGAAAAGAAACAACAATCTGCTCCTATGTTGATTATACTAAACTGTCTATGAAATATAAGATGTTATATTTATATCTTTATCTCTCAGATTATCAACTTGTTCATTGCCGTCATCATGGACAACTTTGAATATCTAACAAGAGACTGGACCGTGCTCGGTACTCACCATCTGGATGAGTTTAAGAGAGTTTGGTCTGATTATGATCCGGAGGCCACGTGAGACTCATTTTGATTTCATTCTCTCCAACTTGTGCTGCTTTCTGCCCTTGTGCATTCCCACTGTTTTGCATCTGTCTTATCAGCTCTGTGTCCGTCTGCCTCTTACAGCGGTCGTATAAAACACATCGATGTAGTCACTATGCTGCGCAGGATTCAGCCACCTCTTGGTTTTGGAAAATTATGCCCTCATCGTGTTGCTTGCAAAGTTAGTGAAAACACAATCAGTGCTGCAGACTTCATGAACAAACTAAAGATACACATCTGACTCCTTCTGCCTCAACTTTTCCTCACAGAGACTGGTTGCTATGAATGTTCCCCTACATCCTGATGGGACAGTCACCTTCAATGCTACTCTGTTTGCTCTTGTGCGAACTTCACTCAAGATTAAGACTGAGGGTAACCCTGCTGCATATATACACACACACAGAAACCCATGAAAGCTCGTTGTACATGTATGAGATTACCTCCCTTTGTGATTTTAGTGCTGTTTTCATTTAAGGATCTGTTGTTTGTGCCCTACTCAGGCCCCATTGACCAGCAGAATGAAGAGCTGAAGGTGATTATCAAGAAGCTCTGGAAGCGCACTAAGCCTAAACTCATTGATGAAGTCATTCCACCCCCTAGAGGTACACTACAAAATTGCACTGCTTTCTAACATAATGAAAAGTAAAGAAAACCTGAATCACTCTGAATATTAAATGAGGTCTTTTTCTTTCATATTGTGTAACCAATTATGAAAAATATGTATATTTACGCATATAAATATTATTATCTAAAGGAATGTTTGTGTAACTTTTTTTCTCAGGGGACGAGGTGACTTGTGGGAAGTTTTATGCCAGCTTCTTGATTCAAGACTACTTTAAAAAATTCCGCAAAAGAAAAGAAAGGGAGAGGAAATCCAAAAAGAAGGACAAGGCAGCTTCTCTACAGGTAACTTCAACTGTGTGATTCACCTCAAAGACCTCAACAACACGTCTCCTATTTTACTAAAAAGTCAATTTTCCATGCACATGCACTCAAGTTACATCTTGAATCATGTTTGCTTTCCTACTATTAGTGATGCCACAAAATTAAAATCGTCTTATGCATGCAAGTCTTAAGCTGAGATTTGAAGGGTCAGTTCACCCCACAATCAAATATACATATTTTTTCTTCTGGTCTGTAGTGCTGTTTATCCATCTAGGTGGTTTTAGTGTGAGTTGGAGATACCAGCTGTAAAATAATCTACCTGAGTAGCGGTGCTCAATGCCTCAAAGTACGTAAAAATGCATCCAAAGGAAAAGCAGAAGTCTCACTTTCCAGATATGATGAACCGATTATTAAAAAAAATCCACAAAGCTTGTTGTGAGCATGTTTCATGTTGGAAATATATATGCTCTCTGCCGAACTTCACCTACCACTCATGGAAGTGTGCAGCTAGCTAGTATCAGCTGTGGGGAGCACATTTAATGGTCACAACCGGCCACGAGCATGAGATTTTCCTTATGGACAGATGCCCAATTCCTTCTGTACAGTAATACATATATAATACAGTTGGTGATTTGAGTTCAGCATAAAGAAAACAGTTAATGTATGAAACAGCTTACAACAAGACTTGTGATTTTTGTTTGTTTGTTAACCAGGTGATGATTTCTGGAAAGAGGCATGTTTTAGTGAACAGGCAATATCTCCAAAACCGGGCAAATTCAAAACAGTCTTGATGGATAAATAGCTCTATAGACCAGAGAAAAAATTAGATTTTGAGGTGAGCTGTACCTGTAAAGCAGAGAGAAACTTTCCCCTTTACATGCAGAGTTTCATCTTCAGCTGACAAACTCTGTCTTAATCTGCACAGTAAAGCTCCAAGTGAAGAAACCTCAAGTAAATACATTTTAGATGAGAGAGCGACTTTAACTTCTTTATGGGTGTGTTACTAGCAAGGGCTACGGACACTGCAGGACCTGGCTCCAGAGATGCGTCTGGCAATGGCCTCTGATCTGGAAGATGAGGAGGGTGCAGGCGATGAAATATTTGACAGTGGGCCTGAAACTTCAGCAACCCCCACTCCCTCCAGCACACCAATGCCACCTTTTGACATGCTGGTAGAACAGACTGTGATCGTGGAACCCGAGCCCAAGATTGCCAATGGGGGTGTGATTACAGCGCAGGTGACGGGCTTGGAGGAGCACCAGAGACCAGGATCAGAGCTGGCAGGTGTCAGCGTGGTAACAGAGCAGCCTGTGAGGTCAGAACCCCTGCCAATGAGGTACGTTACTTGTTATAAGTACGTAAATTCACACATTGGTACTGTAATCTTTAAATGTCATAACAAGTTTTTTTCTAACTTGACTGTTTGCTCCTATTCTAAAAAAAACAAAAACAGGGTGGACTCCATCAGTGAATCGCCTCTTCCTCCTCCTCCTCCTCCTCCTCCCCCAGAGATTTTAATTGAAGGAGTTGAAGGAGAGATCAAAGCTGCAGGGGGAGTATCTGAGCAGGTTTACAGCAGTGAAGGAGATGCTACAAGTCTTGCATCAGTAGACAGGTAAAGAATAACCAAGAAGGTCAGGACCTAGATGCAAATTTGATTAAATTATTTATTTTGAAAAAAACAATTAGGGAAATATGTTTTAAAAAATGAAGTCAAGAGGGAACAGCTTAGCATTAAGACTGGAAACAAGGGGGAAACATCTAGGCTAGCTCTGCCTGAAGGTGTAAAATTCTACCTACCAGCACCTCTAAAGCTCATTGATTAAAACATTTGTTCTCTGTATCTTCGGTCTTGCAGGTATGTGTATCCAGAGGCTGTTTCCCCTGTACCAACTGATACAGGATACAATGGCCAGAGCCTGGAAAGAGGTAGTAGCCTTGGGGAAATACCGTATGATACTCATGGTGCCAATGACTTCGTCAGCAACGGTTACAGTGATGTCAACATGAATGGAGGGAGTGTTGCTACGAGTCCCACTCCCTACACCACAAATGAATATAATGGGAATGGATACCCGGGCTACAGTGAGAATGGAAGCAGTGTCATCACCGCCAACGGGAATGGCAGCACAATGAGCGGTGGCCATGAAAATGGCAACAGCATCAGTGGTTACACTGGAAACGGTTACAATACAAATGAGAACGGCGGTGCGCAGTTTGTCAGGAGACGGCTACTTCCTGCCATTCCAAAAGGTTTTCCTCCTTCTTCTCTTTCATCCTTGAAGAAAAGGAGTAGAACTAGTACAGTGATGGTTGTATATTTCTGGACATTACCAATCAAATATTTTGGTCATTTATTCATTGTTAAAGTAATCTATCAAGTGAAAATACCAAACTTATTTCTTCTTTCCTTGTCTTACATTATAAACTGAAGTTTTTTCACTTGGGCATGTATTTCAGATTATGTCACCTTGAACTGTAGGAAAATGTGATGGATACTTTATTACTACTGCTCCTACCTTATTATTTCTGATCTTTTAAGGATCAAACAGTTATTAGCTATATATCATATTATTTCTCATGTACAGCTAAGAGGAGCATAATTCCTGTTCTATCCCATCCTACCTATCTAAAACCATCATGTCTTTGCTCCTAGAAAATTAAGAATAATGTGGAATAATAACACTATATGCACTGGATCAGGAGTTAGAAAAATATATACTTTCTATGAAAGGGGAAATTAGCTAGGCTGTTAATATGTCATGGTGTTGGGCATTTTTTAAATTTTGGGTCTATGGTGATTGGCCCAAAATCAAGTGGCCACTCCAGGAAATGCAGTTTTTGGTACTGCTGCACTGGATTAATTTTTCAGCCCCAGAAGCTGCTGTTTGGCAACAGCCCATCCTTGATTGGATTGGTTAGTTTGATCAGCTGAAACTTTCTCAGTGGATGTGCACCATTAAAGCAGAGTATAAACTGAAATTATACCCCATCCCATTTAAGACTGAACACACTCCTTCACGTATTCAGTCAGTACATTCAGTCAATTTCAGCTGGGTAATGCAACCATGCTAACACAGACTTTCTCTACACAGGGTTATAGTCTTGCACTCAGGCTAGCTTTCTAAAATCTCCCTGCTTTTTATTTCAGGTCGTAAGCCTGCCTTCAACTTCCAGTGTCTGAGGCCACAGAGCAGTGCGGATGACCTCCCCATCCCAGGAATCTATCAAGGCAACACATCTCCAACTAGATCCCGCTTGCAGGTAAAACAATGGCACACATACAAGCTCAGCCTGTTAGTGTTCATACTTAGTATGCGGCCAAACTCAAAGCCCAAAAATAAACACTATGAGAGTATTTCTCATATTGATTCACTTGTTCTATTTTGCTCTCTTCTGTCAGACCCAGCACAGCCTGGACTCCCGGCCCAGCAGTGTGTCCTCAATGTCGTCAGCCTCCTGGGCGAACGCGACAGCAGCTGGTGCCACTCCTGTTCCAGGACTAATTGCCCCCTCAGCACACAAGGGCAAGCTAATCTACACTCCTATGATCTTGGTGGATGAAGCCACCGGTACCAGTCAGCCGCTGTGGAATGACGGCTCTGCCAGCCTTCCGGCAGGAAGGCGTCCCGGCTGGTACCCCGGTCAGACCAGGACGTTCACCAGTGTAAGAATGCCACCGCCTGTGAACCAGGGCTTCGTAAGCAAAGCCAGTGCAGACAGTCTGGTTGAGTCGGTAAGTAGTCAGGAAGCAAGAGATTTTTTTGTGAAGGTAGAACCTGTTGCACCCACTAATATGTAGAACTGAGAGTATTTTGAATTGCTTTGACCCTTTTGAAGAAGGGTTTAGTGGGATTTTAAGTCTGCCTCAGAAGAGTGGAACTTTTGTACTAAAAGGAATGCAACTTTGGAAGATATTTACTTGATTTGACAAATTTAAATGTATATGCTGTAAAAAAAAAAAAATGCATGTATGTTAATTCTATGTTATATTCGCACAACTTTAGACTGAAAACGAGTAGCTGACAGCACAGTCCTCTCTTACATGATTGCTTCTTTGTTTTTTTCTCATCAACAACAGATCTTGATCTCGGAGGGTCTTGGTCTCTACGCAAGGGACCCAAAGTTTGTGAACTTTGCTAAGCGGGAGATTGCTGAAGCCTGCCACATGAGCCTGGATGAAATGGAGAGCGCTGCTGCTGACCTGATTGCACGGGGAGCCAATCAGACGATTTCTCGATTTGAGGAAGATTTGGCTGATGAAATGAACTGTGTGATTTCCTACTGAGATCAGCGAAACTGTAAAAAAAATGTGTGGGAAACTGAGAAGCTTGTTTTAAAAAAAGAGGAACAAAATCTTTTATGTGGGTGTGTGTGTTTAAATCTATTTTGAGAACAAAAAGAAACATCCTACACATGAGATTTCTTTTTTTTCCATCTGTCATGTTGGGTATGATGTGCTTTTGTTTGTGAATGCCAAAAAACACACACACTGACTTATGTGGCAGGACTCAACAATATCAACTGGCTAATGAACATTTTGACTGCAGCAGAAGAGTCAGCTGAACATGAGAGGAAATTGTGGCTCTTAGCAGTTTATGCACCGTATTCTCATTTTATACTTGAACTGTTGTCACTTTATACACGTGTGTTCAGTTGCAAACAGGGCAAATAAACTCTGAAAATAGAATATTTTAAACCTGCACATGTAGATAAATAAAACCTATCTACTCTTGATACATCTGAGCAAAACTGTGAGTTTCCAAGAGCATTAGCTACTTTTGAGAAATATTTAAATATAATGAATATTCTCTAAGATGCACAATGCCAACTAGTGGCAAACATGTCCAAATTATGTATTGAATTTATTGTGACTGAACAGTTGTGTGGCTATCCACTGTGCACAAATAAAGTCTAATGTTTTCTCAAATGTTTGTTAATTTTTTGCTGTAACAGGATATCGTTCCAAACAGTGCACTTGGTCTCAAAGCTTCTTTGTATTTGTTGAAAAGCCACAGTAAAATAAAAGCACTCAATTGTATAATCAGCCATTAATGGACCGACAGATGGATAACATCTAGGTTTCACTTCCCCTTTTAAAGAAAAAAAAAAAAGCAGGCAAAGCTATACACCATGCATGTCCGCTGTTCAGTGCTATTGTAGTAGGAGATTAAACATCCTCTTAAAATCCTTTCTTAATTAAGTGGGGACTTTTATTTTGGTGCAGTTTCCAGTTTTATATTTCCTATTTCTATCTCTGTTCCTAATAGTTTTCATTTGGGATTGTTGCTAGAATATGGAAAAGGACAGGGAGAGAAAGTACAGACAGGATTAAAAAAAAAAAAACCTGTAGGAGACATAATTTTAATAACGTACATGGAGGGTAAAAGAGAGCAGAGAACAGGAGCTCAGTGCATTGTGGGAGGTACCCTTTGCATTCAGGGCTTATAGTAGTATAACTACAGGATGGTTTAGGGTCATCTGAGCAGTCCTTACTAAAAGCTTTGAAAGAGAGAGAGAGGGAGAGAGTTTTCTTCCCAGAGCAGTCATATAATTAATTTAAGTTTCCATTTCAATTTGAAGGTTGTATTTAAATCATTACCTAAAAAGCCTTTACTTGATTCAGCTGTCAGTCCAGCCTTCGTTTAATGCCAAAAAGAGTTGTTGTAAATCAGTACTAACAGGGACTAGAATGAGAGATCATATTTCTCCTATATCAGCTTCTCTTCATCGACTCTCTGTTAAATCCGCAATTAAATTCAAAATCATTCTCGTCACATTAAAGTTATGGAATAATCAGGCCCCATCTCATCTTAAAGAGCTCATAGAACCATATTATTCCAATAGTGCACTTCAGTCTCAGACTGCAGGCTTACAGCTTTCTTCTGATTGGCTGCCCCTCCCAAACAATAGTTTCGAACAGCAGGGGCTTCTATGCTTACAGCCAGAACTGTGTGCCTAAAATGACTGCATTAACAATATCCCCACTGAGTAACATCATACTGACACAGGAGTAGAAGAAAACTGTCCCAAGTGGAGAGTGCGGAACAGTCTGAATCCTGAGCTTTTGGCTCACAGGGATTACTTTTACATATCCTGACCTCATTATTTGAAACTTTGGCCATCTTTAATATGAGTATCCACAACTGTAGCATTAAAAAAGCATAATAGGTCCTCTTTAGACTATGCCAGTGTCACGGGGCCAAGTTGCACCTCACCCAGGTACAACCTGACTCCGTGACAGCAGTCCATCATGGGCCCTTTCTTTTTATAAAACGAAATTGTTTTATAAAACTGCCATTGGGGCACCTCCATGGACATCCTCTTTTCAGGTGATCATTCCATCATAAAGATGGGAAATATGCATTTTCCTGGTGCTGTTTACCTCACTGTTTTAATATGTACTGTATGTGACCTTAAATTGCTTTATACAGGTGTAAACTACTTAGATTTTTACTTTTTGAACAGTTTGTATGTATTTTAATGCTTACATTAACTCATTAGGGAAGACATTCAGCTTGAGATAACAGTGACTTTGGTCATTATCTGGTGTGCAGGGTGAAGGCATTGTTTCTCTGCTTTGTGGATAAAGACATTTTTTTCTGACAGAAAATGTTTGGACTTTATATTGACTTAAATATTTTGCATTTCATTTATGCTGTTGTAAAGTTGCTGTGCATAATGCCTATCGCTCAGAGACCATTTACACAGCAGCAGCTACAGTTCACTTTCCTCATATTTGGGAATAAAGTGAGGCATTCCTGCATTCCTGGGAAAAACAAAGACCTGGCCTCACTAGCACTCTCTGTTTGTTATTCTATCCTCATCTTCCTGAACTCTCGGTGAACCTTTCCCAACTTCCTTTAGCAGTAAGTTTTGCCTACAGGGACCAATGGGAAAACTTACCCCCCCCCGTAAAAACAGCTGTTTTGTTAATGTCAGGTGATCGTACTGACTGTTAATGACTAGCAGCAGTTCACAGTTCCTTCACTGACCTTTTTTATTTTCTCCTCTACATCACTCCTTCCACTTAAGCGTGAACAGTCTCCATGCGCTCCTCTCTTCATCATCACCCCCCCGGGCAGTTTCTGCTCCCTCAGAATAAAGCAGCGCTGCGATTGGACAGACGACCCAACTCGTCGCCACTCCACGTCCTATCATTGTTTTGACGTCACGACGCTCGCTCAGCTCGTGACGCTTTCCAGCTCTTCCTCCTGGGCGTCTTCCTCCCCTGGGCTGTTCCAGATGAGACGCCTCCCTCCCTCCGCCCCTCTGATCCTCTTATCAGCGAGTAAGCGGCCAAGATGGATGTTGTAAACCAGGTAAGGCTGCGGGGGGAGGAAATCATCTATTTCATTATTGTTTCGTTTGGTAGCTGGTGTTTCATTCATTATTACTCATTTTCTTTTGTGGCTTTCGCTTTAATAGTGATATTTTCCTAAAGATCCACCGACCTTAGGATTTGAATGCGGCGTTTTCGAGCCCTTGGAGTCGCAATGTGAATTTATGAATTAATCTTACAAAAATGCATTTTTATAGAGATACGAAAGAGTGCAATGCAGTTTCACATTTTTCCACAACTGATGCTGCAGTGGATGTGATAACGGGCCCACTGAGTGGCAGAAAATGACTAGGATGTCCAGAGATTGCTGCAGCAATGACATTTAGCTAAGGAAGGAGACGATGTTACCTATTATCTCAAGGGGTTCGCCTAATTGATTTAGTTTGCTCAGATCTCAATTAGCCCGCTGTTGCTACGATAACACACGACAGTTTGATTAATTTCCGAGGCCTTCGGTGTTTTCGTATAGCCGCAATAGGCCCGGCACGGAGGAGCACGGTCTCCTGCATCTCTCTGGCCCTGAACAGCTCATCTCTCAGATAGCTGAATGGTTTGTGTCAAAGGCATCACATCTTTCCCCGGGAGATGAGCAGATATCAGGCTGTCAGGCTGCTCTGAGCAGGAATTTTGTCAGTACCTGCGTCATCTGTTTAATATGGATGTTTGGCTTTGTGCAGAAACAATGAGGATGAAAGTGGCCCCACAGCGTGAGAGAAAACCATCACTGCTGCTTATTCCTGTGCGGCCATTTATTGATGCACACGGGGACACACCGCCTTGTTTGCTGTGTCGCATTCACCTGCGCAACCCCCACTCTTTTGCCTCGATCGTCAATTAAAAACCGGATTTCCTCGTAAATAAATAAAGTGACTGCTGGGAAGTGTGCAGCAAGAGAGCAGAGAAACACTCAGTTAATCAGCTTTGTCTAATTGTAAAGCTGCAGGAGCTCTCTCCCTCTCTGTCTGTCTCTCACTCTTACACACACATACACGTACAGGTACACCACAGCCTTTGAAGTCTATATTAAAAATTACTACACTACACTCTTGCAGTATCTCATAACTCCACAAAGATGTGAGCTCTGGCAGTTGACTCACTTTATTCGCTGCCAGATTGTTGCTGTACTATAACAAACACCTGCAGGTGCCAGGAGCAGGCCAGGCTTGTGGGCAATGAGACTGAAGTAATACGGTTTGTGTTTTTAATCAGCAATATCAAATCAGCCTCATCGTGCCTGTTCTACTAAGAGACACAGAGTTCACAAAATTAGAGTGAACTCAAAGCATGAAAATGTTTTTAAAATCAGGTGCTTATTTCTGATTTTTGTGTTGACAGCTGGTGGCCCAAGGGCAGTTCACAATAGTCAAACAACCTTTGGGATTTATAAAAGTTCTACAGTGGGTAAGTTTTCTGTTTTACACATTTATAAGTGACTGTAGTAAATATCACAAATGCATTAATATTTTCATTAAAATTGCAATAAAATCCTGCTATAGCAGAAGAAAATCTGCTTCTGTGTACTAAATAATGCCTACTTGTCTCTTGATGGCAGATTTGTGACCTTCTGTCGTTATAATGGCTATGCATGTCCACTCTTAGGAAAAATATTAAGAGGTCACGGAACTCCTTCTCAGGTCTATTAATTACTGGCCTGCACATGGCCAAGTAATGGATTGAGATTGCAGACTGAAGACTAAAACTGTGGAGTCTCATGTTTCCTAATGGTTATGGTGATACTGGCCCCTGCAAGCACGAGCGGGAGACACCAGCAGGATGTATTATATTCCTGTGTAGTAACACTGTGTCAGTCCACTGAGGAATGTAATGACAATTTGTTAAATCCTTCTCAGAGGAAATGACCTCTGCATGCTAGCGCAATTTAGTACTTCTTTTTCTATGTGCAGTCTGTTCCACAAGAAGCTGCAGCCAGCAAGCTACTCATTCATTAATTCACTGTTGGAGAGAGAAAGGTCACTTTATAAACAGATCAACAGTTGTATGGATTTGCTCTGATTTGTTTATGTTGAGTGGAAATTGGTCCATTCGACACACTGTATTGTACCTGCGAATAGTCAGACAGGTATTCAGATTCTCTCCATTTAAGTTGAAACAGTTAGCTGATAAATCAGGCAATGACTACAGCGAGTAAACTGAGTAAAATCAATATCAGTATGTTGGTTTCTCCTTGTCCTTTAATATGTTGTGATGGGCATTTTTTCACCACACTGGTCTGACAGATCAAACAGACTTATGAAAATAATTCCTGTAGTTACTTCATGTAGATGTAGATGTATATTTTAGTTTTTAGCTCATGGGTAGTTATGCAGTCCCAGATATTCTCTTATTATGTGCTGTTTTTCACAGTGTTTGTCCTCCATCATCAGCAGCAGCAGCATAGTGAAGAGGCTGCAGGGTTGAGTGTGGTGCAACTCCATTGCATTTTTTTTCTTTTTTTCTTTGTGTCTACAGCTGGAGGGCATTTCAGTGATGGAAACAGAGGCACTACTTATGGTCATATTACAAACCGATTGTGGCTGGTTCTGGTTTGCTCTTGTGATCACAGCAGCCAGCACTGTCAAAAGTGACTAAAATATTTTCTGCAACAGTCAGTTTAATAATTGGTTTCATCAGATTTTTTAGTCATTAAAAAAGTCCCCAAAATTTCTTGCTTTGGCATCTCATGCTTTTCTTTGACATATGTGAAGTATATAGTGTTCTTCAAAACAGATGTTAGAATTAAACCTTAAACTCTTATAAGGTCACCATGGGTTGTTTAAAATCATAGCACTTATTTTTCACTGATTTTCTGAATGTCTTAATTCAGTTAACCATGAGATTCATTAGCTCTATGTTGCTTTTAACTGATCATTTGTATTTTTTAATTTAGGGTTTAATCAATTGGTTGACCAAGCAGTTAGCAATGATTGCAACCATTTTTTTTTTAAGTGATCAGTCCTTTAACCCTACAGGAACTAACCCACTTTAAATGACTAAGTGAGGTCATTTATACCCACTGTTATAATGTAATAAACTATGGTTTTCAATCATTCTTATGTAAAAAGGAGATAAAACAACACATAACACACATCCGTAAGTTGAGCTGTTTTCCTCATCACTTTGGGCATTAAGTACCTGCCTTAAACAGTAAATCTTGCTATTCTGGGTCTGTTAGCCATGATTCATTGCAATACATTACATTGTACTGATTAGAAGTGGAAAACTGCAATAAAATCAAAGCTTACATTATTAAAAACACACACACACACACACACACACACACACACACACACACACACACACACACACACACACACACACACACACACACACACACACACACTCTGGTTTTCAGAGAGACATATAA
>VVAS01091192.1:7015-17954 GCA_015103295.1 Ptychochromis oligacanthus | reverse complement strand
TGCTACATAAGAACCAGTCCATTTACCATTTACAAACTGTGTGATGCTATCATGTCAATATGGACCAAAATCTCTGAGGAATGTTTCTAGCACCTTGTTGAATCTGTGCCACAAAGAATTAAGGCAGTTCTGAAGGTAAAAGAGGGTCCAGCCTGATACTAGCAAGGTGTATCTAATGAGGTGGCTAGTGAGTGTGTATTTGCATTAACCAATTACAATGTGTTAATGTGAGGCATGTATTCACTCGGAGTTACAACAAGCTGATTTCAGGTCCTCTGCTGAGATTTCAGGGTCCAAATCTTGATTTCACATATGTAGCTTAGAATGGGAAGTCTCTGATTAACAGGATGTTAACAAATTCCTTTCCTTAAACAGTCCTTTATCATCATCATTACAACAGGCATTTCTGGGTGTTTAGACACAGTTATGTTGATGTGCTTTTGGAAAACTTCTCAGATATTTAAAACTGTTTTCTTTTCAGAGTCACTTTATGTCTCAGTTGCTCAAAGGACATAATGACATAAGAGTTTAGACGATACAAATCTTGACTCTTTTGAAGCTCTTTAGAAGCCCAGATTTTAAATGTAGCATTTACCCCTCCCTGTGCAAGAAACTAGTTATGCCACAGGGGGCTATGTTGAGAATAAGAGTTTGGTTCTTTTAAAGATTTTCTCATATCATACTAAATGTAATCATATGTATAGTATAATATTGTAGGGTCTGTAGCCTACAATATAAAGCACCTTGAGGCAACATTTGTTGTGAATTGATGCTTTAAAAGTTGGATAAGCGGTAGAAAATGGATGGATGGATGGATGTTGAACAGTTTTATTTTTGAAGCCCAAATTATCATTAATTCATTACACGATTCTTTGTACGCAAGCTGCTTCAAGCTTCACAGAGCACATGAGGAGGGCAGGAAGTGAGACACAGGAGCGGAGCAGAGAATCGATTTTCAAAATAAAAGGCCACGTTCAGAATAAGCATGCTGCTTCTCAAACACTTCTGGTGTGTTTTTAAGCCGTACAAACATGGAACAAAACTGTGTTGGAGACGCAACGCCAAAGACACGCATCTGGTGTATTCCCAGGGGTATGGAGGACAATGAGTGACCAATAGCAATGTATACAGAAAAAGAACACATAAGAGTTGTTTTTTTAATTAAATCAGCAAATGTGAAGCAGCAACCTAAACTTTCATGAAGAAACCTCATATTGCAGCTCTGTCTCTTACCTCCATTGCTTGTAGCACATCCATCCCCTCCACCAGCTCTCCAAAGACCACGTGTTTGGCATCCAACCAGTCTGTTTTGTCAGTGGTGATGAAGAACTGAGAACCATTTGTGTTTGGCCCAGAGTTCGCCATGGAGAGCTGCCCTGTATGTACAAGAGACAAATGTGAGCCAGTCACCCTCACACCCTAACCGGTTGCGCCAGATGGCTGCCCCTCCCTGAGAATGGTTCTGCTGGAGGTTACTTCCTGTTAAAAGGTTAAAGGGAATTCTTTCTTCCCACTGTCACCAAGTGCTACTGATAGGGGATCCACAGATCGTTGGGGTTTTCTCTCGAACATCGTAGCGTCTTTACTTCACAATCTAAAGCGCCTTGAGGCAACTTTTGTTATGAGCTGGTGCTATTTAAATAAAACTGAATTGAACTGAATATGACAAATATGTTGTTGCAACAGGTCTGCACAATGGTTGAAAAATATGTGATAACATTACTCAATATTGCAATGATAAAATGACTTGTGATAAACAAAAGAATAGCTTCTTTATCAGGTGCACTCTGCTAACATAAGCTACAATCACTGAATAGCCTCTACTCACTGAATAAACAAAAGAAAAAAAAAGTCCTTTAAACATGCTCTTACTGAATGAAGTCAAATATCTGAGTTTGAATGTATGCCATGAGTAAATAAGATAGCTTTTCTTATTCACTGCATTTTATTGTCCTTTGCAATGTCCGTAGTGCACATGTTCATATCTCAGTGATGATGAAATTATGATTTATCAGTTACCAACAAAACCTACCTAAATATATCAGTGTTGAGAACTTAAATAATACTATGACAAAAACCTAAAGCGCCAAGAAAAGAAAGGTCTTGGTCTTGTATAACAGTCTGTTTGGCTGTTACTTGATAAAGGAGAGTGCATGTTAACAGACATCAGTATAAAAATAATTTTAGAAGATTTCTGATTTAGATTAAGATGAAGATTAGCAAAATTGCTAATTTACATCCTTAGCCCCTCAGCAGGTAACAAAGACATTACAGATATCAAACACAAGTGGCGATATACAATACACACATAACAAAAACACAATCCATGACCTGCTAAGTTACAAGTGATCACAGATCTGGTTTGTTACTGTCTGAGATGTTTCATAAAAGTAGGATCTCTTAGTATTCTCTTATTGCAAACTGTAAGCTATTCCAATATTTACCTTCCTTTACTAACGGCACAGTTTGTCCAATGGGGTGCGCCTATGTGCCAGTTAATCATGTAGATCGTAAAATACTTTAGAAAGAACCTGTTCTCATCTAGAACTGTGATTTTTAAATCTAAAGTGCAGACCTCCGCCAGTGAGGTTTATAATTTGTGTTCAGTCTGCTTTAATGCACGACTGTAGTGTGCAGGCTAAAAATCCTGCGTCTGAGCTTCATTATGCATTTTAATGATAAATTAAACTGTAGTCTGTGCTGCTAATTTTGTTTAGGTACATGTGTTTTCTTTGATGAGTAAGTACATTTGTAGCATGAATAATTGGGTTATAGTAAATAACTTTAATCAAGTTCACAGTGTTTTTTAAATCTTTTACATGGTATGCAGTAATCTCTTGCATACAATACCTCTTACGTCACACAGAACTATTGGCAGTAATCGCAAACCAAGAACCCGATTTACAGGCTTCACTACACCCTTTAAGAGCTCCAGAAACAACTTCTCACCTGGAGCGGTGTGTTTAAGGATAAAGTTTTCATCATCAAACTTCCGGCCATAGATGGACTTTCCACCGGTGCCGTTGTGGTTGGTGAAGTCGCCTCCTTGGCACATAAACTGAGGGATGATGCGGTGGAAGCTGCTGCCCTTGTAGCCAAAGCCCTTTTCATGAGTGCACAAGCACCGGAAGTTCTCTATCAAAATGGAGGAAGAGATTTTATTTTAATAGTCATTACAGGTTTCTTTTTACACATGTAGAGATCAGTTCAGTATTTTTTCTCATCTTTTATGAAGGAAAACTTTGGAATATACACCTGCTGTCATGGGAACAATGTCAGCCCGGAGCAGGAAGCGCAGTCTCCCTGCTGGCTTGTTGCCAATCTTTATGTCCATGTAGACCTGAGGATTGACTCGGCCCTTTTTAGCCGGGGGCTCATCCTGCAAGAACAAATCACGCTCTGCTTCATATGTCAACATACTTTTGTGTGAAGACCCCACAAATACACAGATTAGAGGTAAAAACATCTCACCTCCTGTGCTGCAGTTTTGGCTGATTCCCCAGCTGCTGCCTCCCCCTCAGCTTCCTCCGCGGTCTTCCCAGAGAACTTTTTCAACCAGTCGTCATCCGACCACACTGAGGGAAACGCAGACTTAAAGTCAGATCCACTGATTTGTTTTTTTTAAGTAGGCAAACAAACAGACTAGGTAAAGGTGTTTATCACCCACCTGGTCGAGAAGAACCTTCTTTGATTCTCATGGGCTTGGCGATATTGACGCGGATAGTCCTTCCAAAAAGTTCAGACTCATTCTAGCAGCATAAAAAAACATTAACATTAAAAAGGCAGCTAGTTTTGTTTAAAATCACAAGGTTCTTAACTGAGTTTGGTGACGTGTAAGTATCTGCATGGCAGCCGTAATAAGTGCTGATTAAAGACTCTAAATACTAAGGAAAGGTGCTTCAGTGCTTCCTTTATTACCTCCTTTAACAGAGGATACACCGGACTATCCTTTATGACAGTTCATGAAAGTTCGTTAAAACAAACAATCAACATAACTGTCAAGTGACACAAATTTTCTAATATGTGGATATGTTTTAAATTTTCAACAAGGCGACCTGTCCAGGGTGTACCCCGCCTCTCGCCCTATGACAGCTGGGATGGGCTCCAGCCCCCCCCCCCGCGACCCTGAGTTGGATGAGCGGTAGACCATGGATGGATGGATGGATGTTAAACCCCACAGGTTTTAAAATTATTAAAAAAATGATTACAATTATGAGTGAGTTTAGGAAAGTGCTTTAAATGAAGATAATTAGCTTTATTTAACTGATCAAAGTGAAGTGAAGCTTCATGCTGACGTCCTTGATAAAGGCAAAAGTTAAAGTGGATCGTCTCTTTACTGGTAAGAGGAAATATGCGTGGGCAGCAGGGCGAGCAACATTTCCTAAAGCAAACATTTAGTTTCACAGTAATGAAGTGATATTTTTCACCGAGCTATCCAGGTTTATACAGCCTGTATTAAAAATAAATAAATAAGTAAGAGCACATGGGGTGAAGGATCTAAGATGTGCTTTTTGTAGTCAATTTTTGAGACGTTTTAGTTTCACCACAGAGGATCCAAATCTACAACATCCACTGTCACATTACTAAGCAACCCAGTGTAAGTGCATTCAGATTCTCTGAGCTGTCCTAATGAATTCTCTTTCATATCTTTCCTTGACATCATGTTCTCCATTGAGGTCAAGGAGAAGTGATTAGGAAAAGACATAAGAGGGTTTTTGTTGTTTCAAACAGCAATAACACTTCACTGATGTAGCAGTTGTGTGAGTTACATACCATGTTATCAATAGCTGCTGCACCATCCTGAAGAAGAAGACATAAATAGGTTATGTGTCCAGAAACATTAACAGTACAAGTTCCACTATGTGATAACTACCTAATATGTTTCCACTGAATTCAGACTACCATTAACCTTCTAAGCAACATGCAAGATTCGTGAACTGCCAGTTCTTAAAATTGCAGCGTGCATATAAATATAAAAGCTTAACGACTAATGCCTAAGTCAGTACTATGTGCAGATGCCAAGATCCATGGAGAACAGATGAGGCAAATGACAAGGAAGCAGAAGTACAGAAGCATTCCATCTCAATTCATCAAAAAAAAAAAAAGGAAACGTCCCACTTTTTCAAAAATTCATATTGGGGAAAATGAGAGAGAACACATCACAAACTTTGGATATAATATTACAGAAACTTACTCTTTATTAAAAAGGTTAATTTGGATTTGGTACTTGGTGCTATACCTGGGGAATATCACCCTGAAGTTGGATGAAAGTGGATGACCTGCTCTACCTCCTGAGCCACAGCCACCCCAGCTCTCAAGTGGCTCCACAGAGTAGTGGAAGACCCCCGGTTTGAGACCAGGAGGAGACACAAATCCCTGAGAGGATTGTGTCCGCAAGGGCATTCAGCTTAAGATCTGTGCCAAATCAAATAAGCTGCGCTGACCCCTTGTGAATAAGGGAACAGAAGAAGAAGAAGCTCAAGTAGTTTTCTAGATTCCATCCATTGCAGTATTTCTTGTGATAACTTTAATGACAGCAGGGACCTGAAATTATGCAGAATTCCTATTAAGAAGTGGATCGTTCCCCTGGAATTTTTTCAGAAGGAATCTGTGATGGCCGGGTGGGAGACATTTGATGAACTGACACGGAATGACCCCATAATATGGCAGCACTCCAGTGTATTTTTCCCCTGTGGTGTAATCTGCTCATTTCTGATAAACAACAGAGACTCATTGACTTCACTATATGCACACCGAAGGAAAGGCCCTGGGGTATTGTGAATTATGGGTTGATATTACCATACAGCAGGCCGTGCGCACACTGGACATACCTCTGCCAGCTCAAATTCAATGAACGCAAATCCTCTGTGCTTCTCTGAAAGTTAAAACACAAGACGTTAATGTGTGGGTCGCCTGCAGCGTGAATTAATCGTGAATGAAACTCCTGATCTCACCTGTTTCATAGTCCAGCGGGATCTGGATGTCTATGATGTCTCCAAACGGAATGAAAGCCGCATGCAGGACCTTCTCGTCCACCTCTTCTGCCAGGCCGCCTGAAATAAATACACACTTTCAATATGCGCACTGCACATTTTTATGTTTGTTTTGTTGTTTAAACAAACTGAGAGCTGGGATAACGGGGCAGTGTTTACATGCTGCGTTCAAGACACAAGAATCTGACGGACATTTCAGTTATACTTGTTGCTGGGTTACAAAAAGTACAACAGAAGTGTTGGAGAACTTGTACCAGATCTTAAAATCTAATGAAATTTTAAAAGCTGCCGTTTCAGACTAACGTGCACTCGTTTTGCCGGCTCATTCGTCTTCATCACACTCCGTACAAACGCTGAATCACTGCAGTTTTTTACCTCTTTATAACACAGTTCTAAGCACGTTAACCGGACACGCTGAAACAGCGCAAGTTTAACCAAAAAACAGCGATAACTTACCGACATACAGCACTCGTTTGTTAGCCGCCATATTAGATTTAACCCTTCAACTTTGAACCCAGCAGCTTCCCATTGGTGGAGAGAACCCAAACCAAAGCCCGCCTCTCTAGTTTAGTCAGCTCTGGCGCCCCCTGACGGAGGAATCTTCCAATATCACCCATATGCTGTGTATGTCCTCCTAATTTGAGCCACGTTTGTCTTCTCAAAGCTCTGAAGAAAATTATTTAGTAAAGTTTCAGAGCAGCTATGGTGCACTCTGATTTCTGTGCTTCGTGTTTTCTTTTTTAAATTGTTATTACAGGATTCTTATCTGTACCAGAAAGCAAGACTATGTAATCAAATTACAAGAAATAAGTAACTGTAATCAGTCAAGATTACATTTGAAAAAGTGCTGTTATATTATAGCTACGTTGACAAGGATTACAATTTGATGATCTTTTACATTTTGGCAATTTTCAAATGATAAAACTCTTTTTTTGTGACATGCAGTGATGTTTATTCTGGCATGGAGGGTTTTTTAGACAAGTGCCCCACTGTGTGGTGGGAAATATGCTCAAGATGAAAGGTCCAACGGGTAGCAGTACCTATGAGTGTGACAATGTGCAAAACAAGCACATCTGTATCTTTATATTCTAAAAAATAATTAATAACTTGTTATCATACGCAAAGACCTCAACTTCAGATCTGAATGGACTGGACTGGTTCTCATATAGTGCTTTTTCTGCTCTGTTTTGAGCACTTAAAGTGCTTTTTGATCTATCACAAGCCTCATTCACCCATATTCTTTCTATGCGTAAGCGCTTTCTATCTAACATTCACACATATTCACACTCTGATGAACGCATTGGGAACAACTTGCCCAAGGATACTTTGGCATGCAGACCGGAGGAGCCCGGGATTGAACCACCAACCTTCCGATTAGTAGATGACCTGCTCTACCACCTGAGCCACAGCCACCCCATCAAGTCAAGTCAAGTCAAGTCAAGTCAAGTCGCGTCGCGTCGCGTCGCGTCGCGACATTTAAAATCAACAGGAGATGATCTAAAGTGCTTTACAGTCAATGTAGTTAGAATGGACGATACAGGAATACATTTGAGAAACGGCGAGTTAATAGAGTAATAAACAGCAAATGCATAAAAGTGATATGAGATGTTATATTTCTGAAAAACTGAGGCAAGGGGAAACGTGTAAAATGAAAATAGGAGAGGTCCCGAAATGGAGCCTTGGGTGATGCCACATTTAATGGGAGCAGATGAAGATAAACAGCTTCCTGTTTTGACTGAAAAGCTTTTTACTCATAAATAAGAGTGAAACCATTTTATCAGTGGGGCCTTCAGACCAAGTGAAGAAACACAGTGAGCAAGCCAACCTTACTACAAAAAAAAGAAAAGAAAAAAGTGATGTAGGTTTACTTTGGGTACACAATTTTGTTTCAACCATTTTCAAAGCAATGATTATCTTAGTGTTGGCGATGGCGTAGCTCAGTAGCTTATATGCCAACAAATTTAGAGTATTTGATTTTTAAATAATCTAAAAGTAATCCAGTTATGTTGCTGGTGAAAAGAATTGTCATGCCATTTCAAAGTAATGCAACCCAACCCTGTGACTCTTTAACTGAATCAGCTAAATGGAATTCAGCCTTCATTTATTTTATTGTTGACTTCCTTCTGTGACTTGACGAAATGCTTTGCATGCACAAACCTTTTGTGCATGCTGTCACGTTATGATGACCTATTAAGGAACTTAAAAAGGAAAGAGTAGTACTCATTCCCTGCTTTGACAAAGTCATTTAAAATTTTAAATATCCTGATTGGAAGGGAGTGTCAGTAAATCTACCTCATCTTTCATGGAAACACTGAGCTTCTGCTTCCTGTGTTTTTGTCCCCTTATCTCCACTTTATCTGCACTAGAGTGAGACTTTTAAAAACCATAATTTCCACCGTTCTCTCCCAAGAACAATATTTTTCCCTCTGACTGTCCTTTGAGGTGGCAGACAAATGATTATATACACTAGTCAAATTAAACCATCCTGCCCCAAAAGTCTACTTTTGTTAGTCCTCTCAGGAGGATCAACTTTGTGTTGCAAACTTCAATTCAGTTTAATTCATCACAAACAGTAGAAAACATGGATTTCAATTCCGAGAAACTATGTTAATAGGACAACTTAAAAATAGCATTTGAACAAGACAGTTAAATATATTTTTTACTACAAAAATACAAAACTAGATGTAATTAGCATTGATGATGGCATGACACTGATTTTTTTTACCACGATGTTTCTATGCAAAGGCACTTATAAATATCCCCATTGGATCATTTTGAGTGCAGAGGCCTTTTTTGCCTTTAGTGCACAAAGGAAACACCCTAAATAATAACAGGTTAGCCAAACAGAACTTATAAGTATTGCAATTCATGCATTTTTATTACTTGAGCAGAGACTACTCTGTTTTGACCCTCTCTGGCACACTGCTGGGTAGTTAAGTGTTTGTCAGATACACATACAGTTAAGTCCATAAGTACTTGGACAATGACTTCTTTTTTGTAGTTTTGCCTCTGTACACCACCCCAGTGGATTTTTAAATAAAATAATCAAGATGTGATTGAAGTGCAGACTTTCAGCTTTAATTCTGGGGGTTTGACAAAAGTGTTGCATTAGCCGTTTAGGAATTACAGCCATTTTTATACACAGACCCCCATTTTTAGAGGCGGTGTAGAGACAGAATTAGAAAAACAATGTGTCACTGTCCAAATACTTATGGACCCATCTGTACATTCTTCAACTAGGTTAAAATAGGTTACATGCAACAATTAAAAACAAAAGACAAGTAACCTTGATATATCATCCCTTTATTGAAATTACCACACACCCGTTGATAACATGATAGGATGCAGGAGTCCATCATTTCAAATCAAACATAAAGCTTTCAAGCAAAGACAAAGAATAAGGCTCTTTTTTTCCTTTCAGAAAAAGGTTTCTCTCCTTTGCCACAAAATAAAGGGCCTTCATTCAAAATTCATTTGCATCACTGCATTTTGTATGCAGTTTAAAAGTATTACAGAACTACAAAATTATGCACTGTAATGTTTTTTTTTTCAAAGTATATATTTAAAATGACATTTTCCATTTTTTTTCTTGATTTTTGTTTTTGTGTGATTGTTCAGAAGACTCTGGGGTTTGAAATCAGTGTAGTGCGTCTCTTCCCATCTCTGCTCACTTTTCTGTGCCCTGAAACAACACAATGTCATCCCATTAGTGCCACAAAACCTTTATTATATACAATCTGATAGAATAGCTTGACTAAATATATATTTTCATACCAAGTTACAGAGTCTTCAGGATGTGGCTGCAGCAGTAGTTGGAGCCATGCCGCCCACTTTCTGGGTGGCGTCTTTCTTTGCCTGGTGGGCCTGTAGAACTGCAACAGCTTCCTCTACCTGTACAAACATAACACAAAACATGAGTAATGACAGTGTAGAATCTGGATAACACAGACTTTTCAGTGTGCCTCAGGTAGTAAAGTACCTTTGAACGCAGAGATTCATGGGACTCCAGCATGTGTAGCAATTCAGAGTTGTCGATCTCCAGCAACATGCCAGTGATCTTTCCTGCCAGGTTGGCATGCATGGCCTGAATCAGTGGGAACAGACGCTCCCCTATTGTGAAAAAAAAAAAAAGAGTGAGTGAGTATAATTTGACTGAATCAAACTGAACAGCATTAGCTGTTAAATGTGAGTCTTGCCTAGCATCTGTTTCTGCTCCTGAGGGGGTGCAGCAGCAAGCATGGAGGCTGTGAGAGGCTCCTGGCCCTGAACGTGCACCGCTGGCTGAGTCTGGAAGTGACAGTTAAGACATAATGAGGAAAATTATGTCAAAATTTGGATGCTTAACATGGCAGAAGATGATGTGATACCTGCTGTAAGGCAATAGGCTGCACCACCTGGGGGTTGGGGTTACGGACACCAGTGGCATATTTGTAAGGAGGCATAGCTCGAGGGCCAGGGACTCCCATGGAAGGACGAGGGGCCATGGTCTGACCAGTAGCTAGCAGCGAAGAAAGAAAACGAGGCAGAACAGTATACAGTGTTTTACCAACATGAAAAACATCTCAACATAACATCAAAGTGATAATGTTAATTTTTAATGAACGCACCTCGTGGGCCTTGTGTGCTGCTGCTAGGACTCATGTGTCTCAGGTTGGCACGGGGTCCTGGTTGACGCAGCGAGCTGGGCATTGCTTGGAAACCACCTGGGAGTGATGAAAGGATAGATAAAAACTATTTGAACAAAAAAACAAACAAATTCGGCAGAGGTACAATGTTTATTATATCACAGATGTGTGCGGCATCATGTTCCACATGCTCACCTTGACCTCTTCCACCTTGTTGCTGCCATCGGGGATTTGGTCGCATTTGGGCCAATTGATTAGGTGCATAGTATGTAGTCCTATTCTGAGCCGAATGGGCACAAGAAAGTAAAATGTATCATCTAT
>VVAS01091172.1:2140-14242 GCA_015103295.1 Ptychochromis oligacanthus | reverse complement strand
CCAACCTCACCCGGTTTTATACACGTGCTCATGTTGCACCCCTCCCCTAACAAACCACCAGACTCTGTTTCCAAAACGGATCAGATTTGTTTTGACTGGGGTAGGTTTCCAGTGCTATTCAAAGCTGTCAGTCATTTTAATGATATCATTAAGGGGCCGCGACAGAAAGATGAATCGCTTTTCTTTGTCTTTCCCTCATAATTGCGAATGAGCAAGAGAGAGAGGGACGGAGTGAGAGAGGCAGTTCATATAGATGTATGCATAAGAGAGGTTTTGATTGAGCGAATATAATAACACGGAACGAGATAAAAACAGTGAATGAAAGCCTCTTCCATAGTGTCTCCCCATCCATCCTCTCTTCCTCCTTCTTTTCTTTCATTCCATTCCTTTATTATGATGATTCCTAATTTATTTTATTTCATTAGTATGCCCACACCCTCCCCCACACTCACACCTACCCAAAATGCCATATGTGTTAAAATTACACATCTATAAGGCAGTAGATATGTCATGATTGCATGGCAGCCATATACATTCAGTGTATAAATCCCATTACTGGTGAAACAGGGGATATCTTAACAGCTTGTCTCTGCTGTCACTATCACTGACAGCAATCAACATGGGGTGAAGGTTTTGTCATTAGATATGCTTTTATTAAAGAAATTTACGATGATTACCTGACCTGCTGTTACAGAGCAGCTTGAGTGTGAAGGGCTTTCATTGCAATAGGTATTTTGTTAAAATAAAATGCCACAGGAAGGTGAGGAGAAGTGCAATGGAGAGGATAGAAATGTTATATACTATTAAGATTAACTGTAAAAACAAATAAATAAAATAATAATAATCTGTACAGCTACAGTACAATACACTGTTTTAAAATGAAGGTATTTTCTGTATTAATTTTTTTTTTTTTACCAATGTTTTCCCATATTTTTTAACCACGCATTGAATTTTACCATTTACCATTTATGAAAACATCTGTAAAAAGATGGCTAATGTAATGGCAGAAAATTAACAGTACGTTTTCTGTTTTTTTTAGTGTTGGTAAAACTTTTCTGTAATGTTTAAGTTAAAGGGTGTTGTAAGAACATGAATTATGGATCAGCCTTGTAAAATTATGCAAAACTAAAGACAACATTAATTACTTTTTTGCTTTTTGACATGGAAATATGTGACTTCTGATCAAAACTGGTATTGGCAGTGATGCCATTGAATCGCAGATGTTAAAATATAAGTTTTTCTTTAGGATGTTAAGAAAACTAAGGCAAAACTTTATTTCTTGTACCTTAGAAACCTTAGTAGGAAGTAAATAATCTCATAGCAGGGGTGTGGCTCAAGAGATAGAACAGATTGCAGAGTTGATTGTTTGTTCCTAAACAATGTATAGTTTGAAATCTCCTTCTACTGCCCATATGGCAAGTGTTTTGTGCACAAGTTGCTTCTAGTTACCAAAGCAACACCGTGCTTGTCAGCTCCACTGTGTAAATAAGTAACTGAGTGGCTAAATATAAAGCTATTTGTGCATTAAAGGGAAAAAAGGACATTGCTCAAACTGAAAAACAGTGATAGGAGTTGTTATGTGCACTTAATGTACTGGATCAGTGATACTAAGAAAGTTGGTTGCAATCTATTGCATTGTAAAATCACTACCTGGGCCATCTTAGTGTCAATTAACAACCTCATTAAAACCTCAGATCATAATGATGGCATCAAAAGTGTCTTTTACCTCTCTCCAAGGTGCTTTATGTAGCATGGTAGGTTTTCATGCTACTTGCCCCTCCTTTCCCTTCCTGCCTATCCTCCAAAAATGCTTATTATGAAGAAATAGAAGAAGGATAAACTCTGACAACAGACATTACAATGCAAAAATGATTTCTGCTAATATCTGAAAATATGAAAATACCAGTACACATTGAAATGCACTGAGTGGTGGAAGCAGAGATTGATGCTGTTTGCCTCTGGCAGCACTGACTCAGTGGCTGCCTGACACAACCCATCTGGGGAAAGCGCTCATAAAGCATCAGGCTTCATCAGTTGCACCGCTAACGATGTGCTTCCAATTAAGAGCACCCAGTGATCACAGCAGAGGATTTGTACAAACACGGAGAACTAAAGTGACAGAGAAACAGAAAGCGGCGATAAGAGGGAGACTGTGAGAGGAGAGTCTAGCCTTGCATAAAATTTACAGCAAAATGAGAGCAGTAAATAAGAAAGATGAGTGAGATTGGAGTAAGAGAGGAACCATGTAGTTTATTGCCTGGTTTAGAGAGCATGGCCGCTTGGCTTTGACACTAATGACTGTAATTATACACACACTGATTGGGTTAGGCTGCTAATTACACACATCTGTGTTTGCGTGTAAACACAGGAACACATGTTTACACGGGCGTCAAGCCAAAGCGCTCAGTACTTAGCTGGTTTCTCACATCGAGTGCATAAATCTCACACAGTTGTCTCAGCAGCGGAGATGATTCACGATGTGCTGAAGACCACATTACCGTGTAGGAAAGCGTTTAAATCATTTGAGGAAAATGTGTAGATGTGGCGCTTTGGATTTTATGGAATTGGCTTGTGTTTAAAGTTTATGTCTTCTGTTTTTCCTTCACTGTGGCAATGGAAACTCATGGAACTCATCTTTGAAACGGCATTGGCAATTTGAAAGATCAAAGCAAATTTCAGCATTTCTCTTATTAATGTTCTTTGTATCATCATTAGGGTGTGAAATTAAAAGATCTGCAAGGGTCAGCTGCAATTATGTTCAGTTTATAAGTGTCATTTTCAGGAAATTAGGTTTTCTTACTTATATTGGCCAAGCTAAATTAGTTAGTTGGCTAATATGCAGTGACTCAGATTATGTTCTATCAGCTGGAGTATGTATGGATTTTCTTTTTTTTTTTAAAATTTCTGTTCCAAATGTTTGGGCGAACTAATCAAACAATATTCGTTATCTAAATATATTTGTAATTGCATTTTGTTTAGTACTTCATAAAAATGTGTTTTGTTCAGTGTCTTAGCTACGTGCTGTAACTCAGGATTGCATCATTATCCAAAAAGATGCAAAACAGTATACAGTATCCATATAAATGACAAAAGAGGAATTAGTCAAGAGACTTTTGGGAGCATACACTAGATAACATTTTTATGCATTGTATCATGTTGTATCACTGTCGTTTATTTTGTTGTTTTTGGTTGAGGCTTACTGTAGATAGTTGCAAATGCATGGGAGCTGAAAACAATGTCAGTTCAAATATTTGTGTCTTTCTCAAGTGTCTTCGGGATCTTAAATGGTTTCAGTCGTGGCTAATAAGGGTAAAAGTTTATGATTGTGTGTGTGTGTGTGTGTGTCCACGCACAGGAACAATGAGGCTATTTATTAGCGTTTCGATGAGTGCATGCATCTTCTCAGCTGAAGCAAAAACGGGACTGTCTTCCCATCCGCTGCTCTGATAGAAAATCCCAGCTTGCTCTTTTACAAGAAAATTAACATTTGGGAGGTACAGTGGTACTTTAATGGGCTAAGAACTCTTCAATAAAGTATTTAGAAGGTTTTTTCCGAATGCTAACTGGACAGGTTCATTGGGGCATGAAAGAAAGAGCGTAAAGCGGGGGCAGCAAGCTCTTCAGCCCGTACAGAGCACCATTATCCACCGTCGTTAATTTAATAGACATTCCTTAGACAGCCCTCGGTCTGAAGATAGGAGACCCTAACATTTGTTTGTCATTTCCCAAAACGGTTTTAATAAACAGTTAAAATCTTAAATGGCTTCTTGTACTCTTAATGTTCCCTGGCTGCGCTTGCGTTTGTTGTGTTTTTGTTTTTTGCTGCTTTTTTCAGTTTTGTATGCACTTTCTTATATAATTTAATGATTTCTGGAACCCATTTGCTCACCCATCTTTGAGTTTAGTAATAAGTTATAATGAAGATAGTTATAATGAAGATGATGTACGCCAACTTCTTTATGCCCCAGATTTCCGAGGACATTTGACTGAAAGTGTTGTACAAAAAAAAGGTAGAAGCAAGTGTAAACTTAATATGCTTTTTTTTTTTAAGCTAAACTACAGACAAAGCAGTTAAAGGAGCTGCCGGAAAGTACGATTTTTATTATTCTGTTTTTTTTTTCTCTTAAACTGCTAAACTCCCTAGACTGTTTTAAAGAGTTTATTTTTCATGTATGTTTGCTTGTCTGTGTGCATACACTTGTGTTACAGCATGGAAAAGAAGGGTTGCGTTGCTCTAAACCTCAGCAAAATCGAGGACGTGCAGACCAGACTGCAAAGCAACCTGGAGGCCATCGGAATGCTAAATCAACAAGTAAGAGCGCGTGCACACACACACACAGACTCATACACACACGCGCGCAAGTATACATACACACCAGGTCCTGACAGTCCTTTTACCCGACAGATACAAACACACACCCACACACCGGCCCACCTGCTGTTGAGCTCACACAGAAGAGGAAGCTTTCATGCGTCCAACTTCAAACACACAAGCGCACTTACACAGAGGCGCACGCAGACATCCATTTCCTCTTCCTACGATAAAAGTGAAAAATCGGCAGCGGGGTGGGGTGTGGAGGGGTGGGGGGTGGGGAGTGGGGGTGCGTGTGGTGTGGGGAAGGGGGGGGACAAATCGTATCGGGAAAAAGCAGTGACGTTCCTTTCCACTGGTAAATGATTTCCCTTTCATGAAACTGAGAGAGAGATGTATATCAATACAGCCGTGCTGATCTCTCCATGACAGCATAGGGAAATGGCCCGCTGTGATAAAACAATGTGGGGGAAAAAACACAGAGGAATATTCTCGGGAAATGCTGACATTTTTTACTGTGTTGAGCTTCACAAGAGTCAACAAATCACCAAAGAAGAGACAAATCAAAAGTACTCCTCAGCCCCCTCAGTTCTCCAAAACTCCAGGGCCTAGGGAACGGCTCACCCGACTTTTGTTAGTTTCTGAAGTGGCCTGCTGATTGACGGGGTATGACAAAAGCTGGTACTTGTTGAAGTTTTAATGTAGTGTTGTTTCAGTGTAGAGCAAATGACATTAGCTGTGGGTTTAAGATAGAGGAACGTGGAGCAGAGGAGGATACAGCCAGAGAGAAAGAGAGAGGTGTTGTTTAACAGGTCAGGTGTGTAATAGCACCTCTTAATCTCTAGTGTGAATCATTACACACATCGATCCAACATGGACAATACACACACACACACACACACACACACACACACAAGCATACAGGCAGTCAGGAAAGGAGAGGATGTAAACACCTCACTCTCCGTTGAACACACTTGCACACACATAGAGCTATCAGTAAAGAAGTTGACTGAAATGTCTCAGATTATGAAAGGCATTGGGTTACAAATCAGGTCTGTGTCTCCTTGAATCAGTCGTATTTACTCATAGTAACAAACTGGTCTGACGCTGTCGCTTTCTCACTCGCCGAAAGGCATTATGCGGAACACATGTGCGTGAGTTTCATCCGACTGCCAAGCCAATTTCATGCAAACTTTTGAAATGTCACAGAAAATTAACAGAGATGAAGACAGACACGAGAGGACTAAAATTGAGATTCTTTTAAGGCTTGATTAGCATTAGGCTATTGTTCTTCTGCTCATATCCAGCAACAATTAAAACGGGCATTAGGCAATATTCTAGTACCTCACTGGCTGGAAGCTGAACAGATGCTATACAACCTTTTCAAAACCAAAACACTCAACTTACTCAAAATGTAACAAAGTTTTCTGTGTCTGTTTACCTTTTGAAATTCGGTAATTGTCATAATTTGTAGTAAAACCATACAAAAAGTGGAAACATGCATGCAGTAGCTTTACCACACTCCGTCACCCAATACACACATACACATGCTTAGTTCTGTCTCTTCCTTTCACCCTTGCTTATACACATCCTCATGTCCTTTTCATCCAAACATATGCACACCAATTCACCCGTGGAAAGTGAAGGTTGAGGAGACAAGCTGTGATTTTTAATTTCACCCCCCCCCGCAATTAGAAAAGCATCCAGAGCCACCAAAGATGAGAAAAATTAAACAGGTCCCGTGCAGTTAATTATAAATGTCAGCCTCAGTGTTTTTCATCTAGAAATTCTATTGCTTTTGGCATGACAGAAAATGAACGCGTTGCAGGATGTTTCCCTGTTGAAGATAGTAAATACTTTTTAAGCATCTTATGATGGCTTTGACACATCGACATTGCCATTGGTTCTTCGTGGGTTAAGCCTAAGACCCGTGCTCAGAGTTATTGAGCATTTGTGTCTCTGTGTCTGTGTGCATGTGTATGATGTCTGGATGAGCAATATTAGCAGAACCATCCGGAAATGTGTCTGTCTCGTTTGTGTTTTTCTCCCTTCTTCACACACACACACACACACACAGTGAGAGAGTTATAGGCACACACATGGGCAGACATGTCAGTGTGATATCATTCTTTAACCGCAGCTTTTACACGTACACACACACACACACACACAGTGTATGCACTTAAAAACAGATGTGGATGAGCGCAACTGTCATTACCCAATGAGTCTTTTTGTCTTTACATCCTTTAATTTCTTATTTTACTCTTTCTCATAGCTAAAAATACATTATTTCATATCTTTTATTCTCTTTTATCTACCTTATTACAATTTTTAGACTGGCACATTTTGCATATAATTACCATGCTTTTACAACAAATATAAATGCTTTTATTTTTTTTGCATTAAAAGCCACTTTTTAACTCACTCTCCTCCCTGCCTTTACCCAAATGTCCTTGTCAAAAAAGAACCTCAATTTAGCTAGTCTATAATTGTGTTTCGGGGAGCCCAATCATGTCCTGACGATGTGCGATTTGTTTTGTGTCACGGATGATTTTGTGTCAAATCGACCTCTAATGATCGCTCAAATTGGCTGTTTTCATGTAGAAATTTACACCGTCGCGTGACTCCCACTTGCAACCATTTCAAACTGTGAACACAATACAATCCTGAAACCCCCCTTGCAATTTTCCATTTGCATTTCTGTTTCAACAGGCATGAAAGCAACTGTGAAAGATGATGAATTAATCACATAATGGAATTTCAGTTACTTGATGAACACGATAGCTGTTCACTTTTGATGGTTGATATTTATTGCTAACTTTGAATCAAGTTTTGCTTTGACTGGAGGAGAGCATTGCTTCGGGTTCCTTGAAACTTCTCAAAAATTTGTCCCCGTTCCTTCAGCAACACATGATGGTTTCCTGGCAAACGTGTTAATCTCTTTGTCTGTGCATGTGTCTCTTTCTTTTTCTCTGTAGTTAAGCTTCCTCAGTCGGGAGAATAAGCAGTTGCGTAGGCAGCTGGAGGAGGAGAGGTCCATGCGTAGACAAGTGGAGCCGAGTGGACCCCTCCCTCCTCCTCCTCCTCCAGCCTCCATCCACCTCCCACTCTCCCTCAGTGCCAGCCCTCCTTCTCTCTCTGCCTCCTTTCCCTTATCCCTGGGCCTGCCTCATCTTCTGAGCCTGGACCCAGTGACAGGGGACACTAATGGGACTAAAACCAAGCTGAGTAGAGTTGGAGTAGAGAGACCAGGTGAGTCCAAGGCTTCGGATAAATCGTCCTTGATTAGGCCATCTTCAGACCGTGCTGTCTTCGCCTCTGTGGAAGATGTTGGGTTTAAGGGGACAAGCATGCATCTGGCCAAATGAAGCCCCCTGAAGACTTTGACCTGTCATGACTTTTTGACCTTCAGCTTCTCGCCAGGGAGTGTACCCAGTATGAGGTTAATGTCCTGCAGGTCAAAGTCAAGTCCCAGGGTTCTTGTTGCTTGAGGGGGCTCAGAACCAGAAAATGATGGAATTTCCTCAGCCATATTTATATGGCTACTACTGCTCCATGCAGAGATTTATGCCAAGAAAATTTCCACACTGAGAGATTATTTTTCATAGATTTAAAAATATGATAATTGATCAAGTCCTGAAAATGTTTCAGTGCTCCAAGCAATTACTTCTTCAAATAATGTTATTATTTTGCAGCAAAACTGCAGCAGTAAGCACAAAATTTGAAATGCACTTATTTAAAAAAATCCCAACAGTTTTACAGATGAGCTACAATCGGATTTTAAGTTAAACACACGAGTGAACTAAACAAAACAGGCGACTTAATGCAGATAGAGTTAAACAGTAGACGTGTCTTATTCTGAAGATGAGTCCCACTTGGATAAATGAAAAACAGCACATGATCAGTATCCACAGGCGTGGTTCAGATGTTGATGTAAATGGCAGTAACACAGCCTCTGATTATGCTGCAGCTGTGCACCATGTGTCCCACGTCTACTGCGGTGAATGTGGCCGTGTGTCTCTATGTGTGAGTACATTATGTGTCTGTGCACTTCTGTCTCTCTTTGAGTGACTGTGGGTGAGTATGTGCCTGTGTGATTGAGTGTATTAGTTGTCTAATATTATGTTTTATACTTTCAAAAACTGTTTATTGATTTTTTTTCTATGCCCCATGTTGTGATGGTAGAAAAATAAAAAGACATATTTGCAAGCAGCTTTATATTCCTCCCCACTTTCATTTTGTATGTCATTATGCCAAAAATATATTATTTTTGCCAGCTGTTGGCAATGGTACTCGTTAATTAGGCTTTTGTAAAATTTTATAAGATTGCTGAGTCAGACAGAGATGTTGACACAGGTAAGTACCTTTCTAGGAAGTAAAATCATGACAGTAAAAAGATCTAAAATGTGGTTTATGGGGCACGCATTCCTCTGTTTCAAGTGTTTGAACAAGAGCAGTTCTCATTCACACAAATAAAGACCAGGAGAAGAAGCATGTAGATATCGAAATTTATACAGAAAGAACACTATTACATTGTGATAATGAGAATTCTAGGAAAAGCAGGTCTCAGACCAGAACCGGCTTCTTCTTCATCTTGCCATTCTGTCACCGTGTCCACCTTCCTGTCTTCCAAGCCCACTTTTTTTGTATCCGTCATTGGTTCTTTATGTGTGTGTGTGTATATATGTATATGTGTATATATATATAGATAGATAGATAGATATCGATATAGCTGGTCAGGATGTCATACATTTTAATGATTTCGAGCAGAGCTGCATGTCCTTGTTAGCTTTGTTTTCCTCATTTGCCATGTCGCACTCAAAAATATCCTTTTTTTTTAATGCGTGCACCTACCCACACATCCACATGCGTATATTCTTTCACAAACACACACACACACGCACTTTCACAAATGGCACAGTCATTAAAAATGAAACCACAGGCTTTTTGAAAACTCCCAGGACTGAGGGAAAAGTCAGCAGCGCGGCGGTGAAAAGAGTCCCCCTGGAAACAATGAGGAGAATGATCATTTGTTGTTCTTGAAAACCCGGTGAGGTTTCACAGAGGTTAAGCTTCACTTTGATGTGTTTTTAACTCGTTTCAGCTCTGTGGAGGGATTAGTCAGCCTCTCTCTGTCACACACACAAACACAAATGCACACATGTGCACACACATGCACATGCGGCCTCTTAATTTCCACACCATGAGCTCTCCTCTCACAAAGAACGAAAGCACAGAATAGTCTCCTTCCTAACCTAATTTTATCAAATGAGCATGTGTGGTACTTCACTGCTGTATGTGTGGTCCCTTGGAAATCTGTGGTAAACCAGCAAAATATTGCAAGTCAGTATTTTCTTTTTATCCCAAATTAGCGTTGGGCTGTTAGCGAACAGTATGGGCCCTCAACCACAAGAGAGATTTTAAACAAAAAAAACAGAGAAGTTGTTGATAATCATAGCACTCATTACAGTGTTTACGAGTTATTATTTGATTCCCATTTCAAGATACAAATGATTGGGATGCTAGTGCCCATGTTGTGTGTGTGTGTGTGTGTGTGTGTGTGTGTGTGTGTGTGTGTGTTATCAGCTCCAGTCTGGGCTTCCCTGTAGGTCTCTCAGCGTGGTTGCCCATGCTAATAATCATACACAAATATTGTGTTCAAAGCTTGTCTGGCAAGCAGTTGTGGTACAAATAGCTTTTGCAGAGGATTTTAAGCATTTGTTTTAGCCAACTTGGAGCACTAAACAGGTGGAGATAGACCACACCTGAGCAATTCAGACAGATTCTTAGCTCTGCTAATAAATTCAATGAGAAAAGTTATTAGCAGTCACAACAGCATGTGAGTTTTGTGTGTGCCTATATGTGGTCCTACAAAACTATACTGTGGCAGGAGCTACCAAAGAGATGGGGTTGAGTATTTTGGCAAGTGTTGTCTGTGGATAGATTTTGTCTAAATCCAGTCATCAGTCTTTACAGATGTGGATTATGGATCAAATAAAATAATAATATAATAGTGTAGTAAGGACTTCTAACTACTAATTGATGGAGTTGATTGCCGTCACAACTGATGTGATCCCTTCCCAAGATGGTCTTTGTAATGTCTTCCATCTCTATAATTTGCTTCACTTATTACTATCCTTAAGATTCTTGCAGATTCTTCAACATTTTAAAATGAGGGATTTTTATTTCACTCTTCATCTGATATTGTTTGTTTTACTTAAATGAAAGGCATAAAATTGTTAGTTTTGTTTATGGCAGCACTTAATTTGTGCTAGCTGGTAATCACTTTGGCGGAGCGATTGAAGGTAATGGAACGTCATGCTTTTCGAATAATATTTAATCATTTAATAATAATTGCATTATTTTTTAAGTTGAACAGTAGGGTACTTGCTGTCATGTTATTAAAAACTGAAAGTTTCAGTAAATCGTAGAGCAGGGACTCAGTGCAACAAAAGACATTATGCATTTTATTGCTTAAATTCAATACTAGGATGCCACTGTTGCACAAATTTCTGCAGAGACCTTTTTTTTTTCCAGCTGGTATTTGCTGGAGGTGCAATGTTGCTTTGACTTTCTCTTTAAAAGACCCCAAAGGTGTTTGTTTGCATTCAATTCAGGCCACACACTTGGCCAGGTGTGTTTTTTATCGTTATTCTGCTGGAATATTCTTCTTCTGCAGAGCATCTAGTGACTGGGAGTTACCTTGTCAGCTAGTATTTTGGTATATCCACAGGCATATATGGTGCCAGGTATAAATATGATCTCATCAACAGTTTCACACTCATGCAGCCCTTCCGTGCGTCACTGTCAGGATTGTGTATTCACTCTGGGAGTGTAGGGCAGGCACACTGGATCCCATCTGACCCGAACAATTGTCCAAATGTCCTCCCAATAGTCATCAGGCTTCTTTTCATGTTCTTTAGCAAAGTTTAACATTGTAGTTTTGTATCAAAGAGTACGCAAGCATTTTTTCTTGGTCGTCTATTATTTAATGTCCTTCGCACTGTCTAAGCTGTCACAGAAACTCAGATTTTCATTGCTCCTGTACTGTCTGAAGTCCTTGCTCTTGTCTTGTCTGTTTTTACAGCTCTTTTGTACAAGCGGCGCACTGTCCAAGGTGTTATTTTAGGAGAAAGCCACTGTGGCTGTGATCAGTGGTACTACGGCTTGTTCTATACCTCCTAATTACTGCTGTACACATGTGTTTTAACTCTTTTTCAGTTGATCTTTTTATATCATATTCATACTTTAACACTTTCACAATCAGATTTTTGGCAATTCTTTCAGTTCAGTGCGACACATGGGTCTAATAAAGCTCTCGTGTTTGCATGACATTTTATAATAATATGAATGCAATGAGGCTTATATGAAATTTACAGATGTCAGTTACCACAGTGCATTAACTTGAGTTTCACTGAATTTCTAAATTGTGGCATTTGAGTAATTTAAATAAAGTCTTTCTAAAGTCTTGTTTTAGTAATTCATAAGAGGAAATATTCTACTTCTCAACTTAATAATAAATAAAATAATCCAGTTATTGAGAAGTGATACAGCTTTGGATTATTCAACATTTAAATGACAGTGCACAGAGGTGTACTCACTTGTGTTGTAACTTGTAGACCATGAAAATGGCATTAATCTTGTGTTTAATTTCAAAATTTTCTAAATGAATTCATGTCTAAATAAAAGTAAAGGATCTAATTTTTTTTCCCATTTTGCTCTTTATGATTATGCTTATTATTAAGCAGTGTTCCTTTTTCAAGGTATAATTGCAGTCATGTCTAGTTACT
>VVAS01091144.1:2433-15041 GCA_015103295.1 Ptychochromis oligacanthus | reverse complement strand
GTGTGTGTGTGTGTGTGTGTGTGTGTTACGCCTATTGGTTCAGAGTCATTAGAAAATTTTCCACTCAAGCCAAGCAAAAGAAAGTACATTATAAATTTATGCACACTGCAAACGCTGCAGGCATTATAATGTGTAGTACAAGATTTAGCATCATTATGGGGAATCAAGAAGAAGAAACTTTTCAAATTTGGAAAGAAAACCTCAGTTTACCCCCATCTCTAAATTTCTGCTTCTTTTGCCCTTTTCTATTTTTTCTTCTATTTTATCGACTTTGTCGACTGAACTCAACATTAAACTCATAGAATTATTAGCTTTGTCTCACTTTTCTGTCCTTAACCTGTCTTTTATGTTTACTAACTTGGTTCATGCTGTTTCCAGACCTGTTAGAGGTTTCTACTCTTTATCCTTCATAGTTTATGTAAGACTTTATTTTCAGTGTTAAAAACATTAACTGTGCTTCTTTTATTTTTGTCTGGTATGGAAAAATGTCTGAGTGTGCTACTCCACAACAAGTAATTATTACTACTACGGTCTCTGAGCTCGGGTTGCCTAAAAATGGAAATCTGTCCACATATCACTGTTGCCTTACAAAAGCTACTCACATTTCTCTATTTTAGTCCCTTTAATTGTACTTGATGTAAATTCCTGTGTTTAATAGGAGTTTATAACCTTCTAAAATTACTTAAAGCAGCAGAATATGAAAAAACAACTGCTCTGACTTCATGGCCAAAATATGTGTTCATATGTACTTGTAGTTTTGTACCACAAGATGCAGTGAGTCAATGTGACCTTTTTTGTAGCCATTAATGTCATTAAGAGGGCACTCTTATTTACAATAGCAGCCTGGGAAAAGGCAAAGCCTCTTAAGGAAATGTCAAAAGTCAACAAGCAGCACACATCCTAAAACATCTCAACACAGCCTGGGTAAGATGCTTCCTCCTGGTGGGTTTTAGTTAAAATGAAAAAAAATGCAGATGATTTTTAAAGCATTATTAGTAAAATTTAAGAAAATTTTTAACTAAAAGGCACCCTGTAGCGTTAGAACTTAAGAGGAGCCCACACAGGAAGTAACTGGCAGCAACATGGCGAGCAGAGGCCATAGAAAGCCAATGACTTTCAGTGACGGCAACCACCAGTGACGCAAAGTGGGCGGGTCCTAAGTTAAACTTTTCTCAACTTTAAGTCAAGAGACTAAGGCGACTATCAAGTAGAGAGAGTGAAGAACACTGCTGACTGATATATGACAGGGTTGTAAATACATTAGAGGGTTACCTAGGCAACCGGAGCCTGAAATGTCCTCTAGCCACTAACGGTCATCTTTAGTGGTGATTTCTCTGTTGTATGTGTCATGCATATGCACAAGGAAATACATGCATGTGCATGATGGTGAGGCAGTACAGTTATCCCATTGGTGTACCCTTACTCCAGTGGTCAACAGGACAGAGACAGCTTGTAAACATATATGTAACCAGGAGTTTTTTAAACTTCCGCTCCAGCTTTCGTTTTCATCAGTTTTCATCTTCGCGAGACAGTCCACAATTCTTTGGGGAAAACTTTTCTACATAAAGGGATCAAGACCATATATTTAGCTCAACTTGATTTTTTTTTTCCTTTTTACCTTAAAATACTTTTTGGTAAGTATTAAGGTCTGTACCACAAGCAACTTTAATGCATTTGCCATTTTGATTTCAGGCATCAAGTGACCAGCAGCAGAAAATTTCTATAAGCAGCCACCTGATACCAATTGCATTCAACCACTGCAACCAGCTGGTTCTTATACACAGATGGCAAGTTCTGTTGTGATTTATCTACACAACTAGAACGCAAAAAAGAGCTTGGTATTGGATTCAAACTTTTATTATAAAGGAACTGAATTTATCACATCTATCAAACATCAACGATACACAAAGTACTTTTCTTAAGAGTAAAAGTGAATGTAATTATAATGTTTGTTTTTAAGAAAAGGGTACTTTTAGGTGTCCACATTTTTATGAGAGCTAGACCTGAATAGGTGACTATTTGTGTTTTCTTTTTTGTTGCATAGATATTGGGTTTAAAATTTTAGGATTCGGACATTCATTTTATGGTCCGCGACTGGTTTCCTTTTAAGTAGCACAACTTTTAAGTAGCACAGAAATTAACCAGTTTGTCCCAGAAGACATCATCACATAACAATTCACCTCACTGTTGGAAATTATTGACTTTGTGGTTAGACTGATAGACTTTTCATACCCCTTTAGGGACCTTTTTTGAAAGCAAATACATCTAATGACTGTAAAAAACAGTTGCCAATACTGATGTACAAGTGCGAGGTCTTCCTCTCCCACCGCCAGTTTATGTCTGCATTGAAAGACTTCCTCCTGGACTGTATGCATTTTCTTTTCTTTCTTTTTTTTCCTGAAATGTCATTGCTTCATGTTTTCTATTGACAATCCGTATCCATTTATCTATCTATCTATAAAATCTAGCCCCTCTGTATCCCTTCATCCTTCATCCTCATTTCTTCTCCTTGCGTGTGAAGAGGCTCATTTCTTGACGCCTTTGCAGTTTTGATGAACCTCATTATGGCTTTACAGCATTGTTGCACACACATGAACACATACTCATTCCACCTGGTATTTGTAATGCAATTCTTTTTTTTTTTCATTTACCTGATCATGTCCATGTGCCTATAAAACAGCATTGTTGATAAAATAAGTCTACACATTAACACATTATGCACACTTTAATACACACACACACGCAGAGCTGCCAGCCTGTGTATCTCTGCCGGGTCCAGTAAATAGCTTTCATGTTCTGTTTCAAAAGCAGCCTCACCTTGCCAAGACATCACTCTTTAAGGAAACACAGGTGGGCGAAATTTCTCAAATGCCTTCCCTGAGAATGTGAGCTCGTGATTTTTGCCAGTTGAGGAACAATAACAGTCGTTGCCGCGAGGTAAGAGAACGGTCAGTGC
Source organism: Ptychochromis oligacanthus (assembly GCA_015103295.1). Taxonomy (NCBI): domain Eukaryota; kingdom Metazoa; phylum Chordata; class Actinopteri; order Cichliformes; family Cichlidae; genus Ptychochromis; species Ptychochromis oligacanthus. Next base: position 12,085 of record VVAS01091144.1, on the reverse strand, counting down.
AGGGCTTTTTAATTTCAGCTGGATGCCACATTGACCAACTGGATTTAGCAGAGCAGAGAGATGAAAAATGAGTGGTTTGAGTTCTTCCTCCTGCAAATCTTTACTCCTGAGATTCCCTTTCGCATTGCATTCACTATATGACCTGTCAGTTTGTGTGATCGGAATTGGATGCCAGTTTTTTTTTTGTTTTTTAATTTCATTTTCTGACATTGTTTTAAACATATGTAATCATTCGAAAATCCATGGTGGAAATTTAGATGGTAACTTGCAAAAGCCCTTTTGGATAGTTCCAGACTCATAAGTGTAAACACTAATTCTGTGCATGTCCTGCATTCACATACTAACTGTATTTGACTAAATGTGAAAAGGCTGGTAAGACACGGCATATTTAAAGTCTGGCATCCACAGGCTCTATCTCCAATTGGGAAATGTTTCTAGTGTCAAATGTTTCCTCTGGCTAAGACATTTGCCAGAGGAACATCATCAAATTTCTAGTTTTGTTTAGAGTATCTTTTTTGGATATTATTCCTGTTGTACAAGCATGGACACACACTTACTGATCCACTCACTAGAATGACATCAGATTATCACTGTTGGGTACAAATAAGCCAGAACTGGATTCAAGTCATCGTTACTCTTGATCACCACTGGTAGGCCTGCTTACTGAATGTAAACTGGCCTGAGTAGATTTTGAGGAACTGTAGTCATCAGCTTGTTAAGCTACAAATGAACTTTGTTCTTGGGTCCAAGCGTCTACCACATTGGATTCTTTTAACATGCTGCAGAGCTTTGTCCCATCTTTTAATAACCATGAGTCCCCCCTTGAAGCTTGAAGCTAAGTATATTTTTAATGCTTCAGAAAATCACTTATGGGCCAACTAGGATCCTCACTGTGGACATTTTCGTAGTGAGTAATCCAACACTGCCATGAACATAGACCGTTAATGACTATCCTCTTGTTGTGGATGAGGTCTTCTCAGATGTCCTCTTGGCTGAAGTTGTGTTCATTTTTGATGTCTTCCCACAATCAGGGATGCTTAACAGGCTTATGTTAGCTTAACAATAGTAGCCAGCCTTGCGGTAGCAGATTATTATATGTCAACTAGCCCACTTCACTAACTCACCAAATGTCACTGTTATTTAGGTTTCTATCTTTGTTTCCATGCAAGGTTATAGCAGTGCTGTGCATTGTGTTATCTATTAGAAATACTTCAGTCAAAACATGGTCTAAAATGGTCTGCTAACGTCAAATTCACCTCAGCCTCGCAAATCCTCTTCCTCTTCTTGGATGCCCTTGACATCAAACTTTATCCTAACATCTGGCAGAAAAGCCACACTAATCTTTTTTTTGTTTATTTTTTTGTTTGTTTGTTTGCTTGTTTGTTTTTGAGTTGAAAAAACTAGGACAATTTTTATTTCTCAGTGGAGCCTCAGCGCTTGTTTGCTTTTGACAACTGAATGAGCATTTAAACCCGGAAAAGGCTAATGACATCAGACTTAGCAAGCAAATAGTGGAATATAACTCTTCTTTGAAGCCAGACAGGCAGGGAAAATATATCTGAAAAATACTATACCTTCCCTGTTCTTTATCTCCATGTAGCCCACTATAACCTTGGTATGAAAAACTGCCTAACATTGCGCTGAGTAACTTGGATATTTGATAATTACATGATTTGCTATGAATTCAGAATGGATCAGGTATCCCTGCACAATTTTTATCAAACACCAAGCCTTTGTAATACTTGCAGGGCCTCATCCGCATGGTGGGATTGGCTGGATTCTCCCTCAGACCTGCACTGGAAAAAAAACTGCCTTTGTTGGTCATTGCATCTTGAATGCATGCTACCTCACCAAAAATAAAGACCTCATTCATTAATGTAAGAAGCAGTTATTACACATATAACCACTAAAATGATCCCTGTAGAGTAATATAATATCTAATGTACGAGGGTTAAGCTTAGATTTACCATTGATAGCAGGATAGGCTGACACAAATAAAGACAAACCCTTAAACGGACTGCTACCTTCATCCATTTAATGTCCTTGAAGAGGACATTAAAGGCGTTTGTTTCCACTGCCCCTTGACCTCTCGAAGAAATGAATCCTGAAGCAGACGGACCAGACCAATATATGAGAAACAAATTGTCTTTTACATCAAAGTGCTCCACATTCCAAAAAATCTACCTTCTGCCAAAATGCGATGAGTTTAAGAGATTAAGTGTGCTCATTGTGTGCGAAGGATTGCCTGCTTTTCACCACCAGAAAGAGAAGATGACACGGCAGGCTTGTCTGTGGAGCATCCCTGGTCAGCCTGTATTAGAGATGTTAGAAAGATGCTACCCAAACACATGCACACAATGAAATAGCCACTGATCACATTAGTTTATGCAGCATGCAGAATAACTGCAGTCAGCTAATGACATCGAAACCAATGAAAATACAAAAACACATGCACAAACTCACCAGCATAAACAGATGTAGCTCTAAAGGTAGAAGCTGACCATGCTGGGATATCTGTGAAATCTCTGTGGTCTGACTGTATGTCATGAAACTGCAGCTGAAGCCAGTATGGGACCAGGGTGGAGACAGTAACATTAACCACAGCACCGGAGGAACTCCAGTCAAGGTTGGAATGGATATTTGACTCTGTGACTTAAGGTAAAGGTCTTTATTCCTGAGATGGTATTTGTGAAGATGTCGCCTGTGCATTGCTCAGATTTTAAAATTGCAGTCGCTTCTCTCCTCACAGATGTTAATATTTTAACATACTTAGCCTAATTGTAAGAATGTTTGTGTTTAAAGATTTATGCATGAGTGCAGATACTTGTTTCGGTATTAGATTTTGCTTTTTCTCATACCAACATGACAATAGCTGAGTGTAGCGGATTGTTGTTTGCTAAGATAATTTTCTGTGCTGAATGAGATAACTGAAGTTACATCTTGCTAATTTTTTTGGACATTATGAAATGTTCATTTGAGTGCAGGTATTCAGATTCTCAAATTATACTCAGTATTGGACATCTGTCCTGTGTTTATATAGTCCCATCGCAGTCACCATCCATCCATTTTCTTCCACTTATCCAATTCAGGGTCATGGGTGGGCTATCCCAGCTGCCATAGGGCGAGAGACGGGGCACACCCTGGACAGGTCGCCAGTCTGTCGCCATCACAGTCACTACCAAAATAATTATAGTTTTGTATTTTTAACTAGTTTTAATTTTTATTTAGGTTTAAATATTTCACTTTCAATTTAGTTTCAAGAGCACGTATGCTCATTTGCAGTCTGGTTTTTATTGTTGAAAAACATTGAGTTTAGTTTACTTTTTACTACTTTTAGTATTAGTTTATTTAATGGGTGGTATTTGTCAGGGGCAAGAAAAAAGAAGATCAGCACTTCAACAAAGCATAGGCCTACATACATCCAAGTCTCAACAAGAAGATGAACCAGTACATCCTGGGGCCGACTGGGTTGACAGATGTAATCAAACTGACAAAGGCTAAAACCAGAGACATTTCCAGTAAGTCAGTGTTTCTATGTTTAAGCCTTCTCTAATAACTGGCGCCTGTGGCAGGGTCACTGTTCAGCAGAAGTTACATATGCTTGCTTTAAATCAATAAGATAGATACAAATCTATAAGACAGATTTATTTACCCCGAAGTATCAGATTTACACAATTTTCGCATCCAATCTGGGGTCATGAAGCTTTCGCTACCTAAAAATGACAGTCGTATGGCCCACAATTTAGAGTTGTCCTCTTGTATGTCGAGGTGTAGCCGGTGATCTATGAGGTGCACATGGATGATTTTGCTGTCCGTAAAATAACTAATGTGCCACTTTCCACAAAACCTCAGTGTGTCCCTTTGAAGCACAGAATGAAAAACACTGCCATTACAATGGTTTATACTGTGAAAGAGAGTTTTTGTCGAGAGGTCAAGGTCAGGATTAGGTGAGAGGTAAAGGTAATCCAGATCCCCTGTCCTTAAATAAAAACACACACACAAAGCTTGTAAAGAAATTTAGTTCTGAGTCAGTGAGGTAAAGAGGTGATAACGAGTCTGCTTCACTCAGTTCTCACACACACAGACAAAGAGGTCAGGCTGAGGTAATGATGACACTGTTGGCGCAATGTTCACACGTACACACACTAGCACCTATCCATACACACACAGACTGAGCTGAGGGTCATGCTGGGGTAAAAGTTAAAGAAGATTTGGTTTTCAGTGGGAGCCCAGAGACTCATAAATATAGACCCGATACACACAGCAGGGGGAACAGAAGTTCTCTCTCTCTCTCACACACACACACACACACACATGCATGGTTAAAAAATGAGAATTAGGGCTTTCTGTAGTCAGTTTCTGGAGTGGAATTAACATGGATCCATTTATAATCAACTAAGGAGGAACGTTTAGGAAAATTGCTACATACGTATGATGATTCATCTAAAGAGAAAGTGATGATGATCATTGCTACCCAACAATCCAACTCTATACCACAAATAAATACACTCAAATTTAAAGTAGAAGGTGAACACAGGAATTGCAAAAACACATTTGCATTGTCATGCTCACACACTGGGGGTAGGTCGCAGTAAGATTAGAGGAAAGTATTTAAAGGGATTGTTTTTGTAATGTGAAATACTGAAAGAGTCAACCTAGACCTGGTTAGAACATTGATTTCTGACCCTTTTTTAAATTTTAATTTGTGATCCTTGGCAATTGGCAAAGAAATATTTGCCAGTATATAGTTTGTCAAGCACAGACTATATATAGCATGGACACCACCATGACTTTACCCATTGGTTCTGGACTCGACTATATGCTGCATCCAACTACAGAAAAACATTGACGGGGTGAAGTGTAATTACAGTAAAGTCGAGAAGAGTGGCCGGAACTTTTTAAAATTTGCTTTTTTCCCCCTAACTGTTTTTGTAGGAAAAAAAAGAACAACACAAAACAACAACAGCAGCATATAATCTCTGGCTGTCTTCCATAGTGTCTCTTTTGTCCTGTCTCTTTCCGCTCTCTTCTGTTTCTCCGCAGCTACAACCGAATGCGGCAGATGGCTGCCCCTCCCTGAGCCTGGTTCTACCGGAGGTTTTTATTCCTGTTAAAAGGGAGTTTTTCCTTCCCACTGTCGCCAAGTGCTTTTCATAGGGGTCGTCTGATTGTTGGGGCTTTCTGTCTAATATTGTAGGGTCTTTACCCTAAAATATAAAGTGCCTTGAGGTGACAGTTGTTGTGATTTGATGCTATATAAATAAAATTGAACTGAATATCGAATTCAATGATGAACTGTATTCACTGACAGTGCTTTTCAGAAGTTTTTCTGAGCCCATGCTTTGATTTTGATTGGAGAATAGTCTGTTTTTCAATCCAGTGCTGCTCGAGGGCCTGAAGATCACAACCATTCAATAATGATTTTCAACCCTGTCCCCTACATACAGAGACTTCTCTGGGTGAACCACTCCTCTTCTTCCCTACTTCTGAAAGATTCTTTATACCCAGTCATCTTACTGACCTGTTGGTAGGTAATTTTTAACAAGCAGGGATCCAGATGTCCTGTCTTGAACTTGACTTGGAAAACGGAGGAATTCCATTCAGTGAGAGACGATGTGGTGGTGGCACAAAAGTCATGGAATCTCCACTGTTGGTGCAGAACTTCCTGGTAGCAAATCTAGTAGTTTCTGAGATATTTCCTAACCTGCCATCTCTAAAAACTGCACCGCAACGTGGCTAAAAACAACAACCAAAAAAAATGTACAGCTTTCACAATAACCCTGGCCTGTATTTACAGTGTTTGGGTAACTGTTTAGTTTGGAGATAATTGCTGGGAAAACAGAGGGTTTGTAGTCTGAATATACGTGTGTGTGGCGGGGTGGATGAGAGGGCATCGTTGGGGGCCTGGCGAGGCGGTGGGGTCTTGGAGGAATGAGAGAGTCGTAAATGTAAAATACTGTGCTGCAGTATGAGAGTGTGTGTGTGTGTGTGTGTGTGTGTGTGTGTGTGTGTGTGTGTGTGTGTGTGTGTGTGTGTGTGTGTGTGTGTGTGTGTGTTGGTTCAGCGCAGCAAGAGGTTATCCAAACAAACCACTAGAATGTCAAGTTACGTGCCGACGATTCCTCTGTGTTTTATTGGCTGACTTCACTGAGTTACTCAGCACACACTGGAGCTGTGTGCGCGCAGGTGTGTGTGTGTATGTGTGTGTGCGTGCGTGCGTGTGCTGGGGAGAGATAAAAAAGAGATAGTGAGACAGACTGCTCAAAATCTGTTTTAGTGTGTTACTTAAGGGAAAAATCAGTGTTTTTCCTCATCTTCGTTAGCTTGCACATGTGCATATGTTGTGACAATAAGCATAAGGTTGCGGGGTGAGAGTACGGAAGAGAGAGGCAAGGGTCAACCGAAGAACAAGGGGTGTCCAGAGGCTGGCTGTGTGTGTTTGTGTGCATAACACTTCGGTATTCTCAGAATCCATAAGACCTCTTGCCCTCTTGACTAACATCTGAGAATGTGATAACTGGAGAGAATGTGAGAATATATTGGGGAGCGGACGGTTGTGAATTGGGAGAGGAACCCGACGGATGTTTCGGGAGTGTTTGACCTCCCAGTGACCACAGAAGAAGAGGAGGGAATAAAAGTTAAAATGAAAGTGAGCTGAAGTAAGTGTTAGCCAAAAAAAATTCTTTTTTTGTGAGAATATCTGGAACAAAGGCAGATGGAAAACAAGAGCAGAGGCAGAGGAAGGTGTGACCCAGTCGTTCATATGAAGATATATGAAGGGATGCAGCAGCTTGCCAAACAGAAATTGTTTAGAAAATGAATGCATGCAAATGAGGTGAATTCTGTTAAATGAACTAGGTGTATAAGAGACAGCAGAGGCCAGAGGCCACAATCATGTCGGTACTTGTGATTGATCCGTCAGTGAAGCCATAATGGTGTATAAATTTGCTCATGTGTGAAACTAGTGGGGAAAAAAATCTTTTTAAACCTTATTCTGGATGAAAGTCACCAGACTTTTTAAGCGGTTTATGCTGATTTGGCTGGCTGTTCTATACATGTAGTTTTTTGTCAACGTCTTTCTCTCCATTTATTTAGACAGGGACTTCAAGATAACTGCCCAAACTACTTCCCAAAGGTGTTACAAAGATAGCTGCTGAGTTGGAACTCTTCCTTCTAGAAAGACTTTGGTTTGAGGACCAAGATTTAGTGATGTCCATCCTCCTTCTCCCACTGGAGTCTTGCATTTTGTCAGCATTGACACTCCACTCATCCACTGCAACAATTTGATCTGGGGTGTGATGGACCCAGGTAGTAGTAAAGATTCTTTGACTTTCTAGGTGGATAATACAGGGCAGAGATTGTCTGTAGGTCTGCTGTTCTTTACTGGCACTGATTTCGACTTCAGCATTGCACAAATTATTTAAAAGGCTAAGCATGCATGCCTTAAAAGTGCGAAGGATGTCTTGATCAGAGTGTGATACTTTTTTGTGATTTTTTCCAGCTGACTCACTGCAGAGGTTTTCCCAAATAGTGAAAGAGTGATTGATTTCAGACGCTGCCTTTGCCTGTATTCTTGGATAATGTGTTGTGTAACAAGTCTTCTATGAGCCATTTTTATGAGGACAGATCAATTTACTTAACACACATGAAAAGACAAGATCGGAACATTTATGTGTCCTCCCTTATGTGTGTGTGTATGCACATCTGTGTGTGTGTGTGTGTGTGTGTGTGTGTGTGTGTGTGTGAAAAAGGCTGTGTACAGGACACAAGTTCAGCTCTGTGTGAAGTTATGGGAGAGTTAAAATGGAGAGGAGGCAAGGTCAGGCCAGCTGAGGTGTGTGTGTGTGTGTTTGTGTTGAGCAAGCGTGGGTAATGATGTTTAAAGGTAAGTTTAGGGTTACAGCTAGTAGTAGGGAGAAGGGGGAAGGGTGAGATATTTGGGGTTGGACAGAGGGAATAAGGTGAGTTCAATGTTAGAAGGGCAAAAAGAGTGGGTGGAAGTAAAGTTTGGTTTAAAATGTTAGACAGACAAGGATGAGGGGGGGTGGATGGAGGAGCAGGGTGAGAAGTTATTGGGAGAGTTAAGTTTCAGGCCAAAAGGTGAATATTGATGCAAAAAAAGGAAAGATTAGCTGACTGGTGGAAAGGCCATTGGTATGGGGATGCTACTAATGGTCTGAGTAATGGGCCCATGTGTTTAAAGGCTTAACTGATGCCAAAGCACCGTAAACTTTGTAATACTATGAAACAAGATTTTACAGCTCTGGAAAATTATCAAGGCAGTTTTATTTTCTGTTTTGACACTGATGAGAAAAACAGTGGAAACACCCCTGTTAACATTACCAAATAAACAACCAAAAATACAAGCTTATTTGTATCTCAAATTGCTGATCTAGCACTCTGTTGGATTAGGCTGCAGTGCGATAAAGACTTAAGCTCAGTTAAACTTTGCCTTGCAGCAGAACCTCCACAGTGGTCTCATTAATAAACAGGGAGTAACATTAGTTAGGTCTGAACACGGCCTGCTTACCAAGCTGTGCTCAGATCTATATAAACTATAGTTTGGCCTAGTAGGTAAATTGTGTTGATGGAATCCCGCACTGCATTTTGATTGACTTTGGATACCTCTGTTTCTAGAAGGAAACATGTTTAAATAATTTGTCCATCCGTCTGTCTCTTCTGGAGCTTACTTGGGTCTTCATCACCATGGCAGCAGCTAAGGCACCCTCTTAGTAGATGAATTCCTCCCCCTCTTCCTGGGAGAGCTGGGGACATGCTCAGACTCCTGATAGTTGGGCACACCTGCATAAGCATCACAGGGATGCATTCAGGAAGAAAATCCCAAACGGGTGCCTGACTTTGAACACAACAGTGCAGGAGCAAAACTTTTAATTTGACCCAAATGTCCTTAAGCATTTGGATCAGGTTACTTGCAATTTCATTCTTTTAGCCATTATCTAAACTTTAAGAATAATTTGGAGGGTTAGAGCCTCAACGAACTACTACTGAGTTGAGAGCTTCACAGTGTTTTTGCAGTCTGATATTATCACGACTCATGAGCCAACACCTTAAGATAGTGGGAACAACCATAACTGCCACACTTATTGATTTTCAGCGTATTGCAGTTGGGGGTCAGTTAATCAAAATGGCTTGCAGTCATGACCATTGATACTAGTGGGTAGGAACATCAGTTAGATTTTCATCCAAATATATTTTTTGAAATACACTTGGATTAAACTCTGCAAAACAAAAGGCAAACTAATGCACTTTTTTTTTCTTACATTTTGGAGATACATGGCTGAGGGCTATCTTCCATAAGGTGCTGTTATCTCTTTAGCTGTTGCAGAAAAGAAGATGCAACAAAAAGATGTAATTTGACCTTTTTACATCCACCACATCGCTGTTTTAAGGGGTGGTTAAGGGGCGTACACACAGGAAGACACTAGCATGTGGCAACTGGCAACTGCAATGACAGGCGAAATAACCATCCGCAATGCGAAGTAAGGGAGTGAAACTTATCTCAACTTTGAGGCCAGTGATCAAAGCAACTGCCAATGGGAGTGAAGAAATCTGTCGATTGCTTTATGAGGCAATGGTAAATATATTAAAGGGGTGCATACCCAACTAGATGTCCACAACAACACTGAGCTAC
>VVAS01091066.1:3811-14673 GCA_015103295.1 Ptychochromis oligacanthus | reverse complement strand
TTTCCCCATGAAATACAAACCAAATCTCTGCTCATAATGTGTAGAGAAACCTATAGCTCAGGTGGCACTTTATCACAGAAGAAATCTGGCAGAGAGGTTGTCACACAGGTTGCCAGAATAAATAAATACATAAATAAAGATATCAGGATAAAAATCACTGATCTAGCCTATATCTTCTTAGTGCACAAAATGTACCCTTGCTAGGACACTAGGAGTTCCTGTACTCACTCTAGTTTATCACAAAAGTACAACAATTATTTGATTATCTACAACTTAAAAAAATGTTTATGATCTTCCTGTAACCTCAGCCTTATTCTGTTATCCTTTCTGCTCTGCTCAGAAGACTCCAATCTTCTTCTCTTCTGCTTTTGTCTTGCACCTCCCTTTACTTATCCACTTTCCTCTTTCCACTCTCTTGTCTCCTAATCTCTCCTTTGACTTCTGCAGTTTGAGGTGTTTTAGGATCTGGTCAAGCCTTATTAACTCATTTCTCTGAGACCTTACTGTTTGCTCCTGACCAGAACTTCCCCTTGTCCTCACACACAGTCTGCAAACTGATGCTGCAGACTACTGAGTGGTTAGCCTGCGGGGCTCAGCTAACTGGCTGACTCAACAAGAGACTGACTCACCTGGTCATCAGTGCTGTCAAAAAGGCTGATGCCAACCAGCTGGTTGAACAGTCAGCTGTGCTGGTAGTATAGCTTATTGAGATGCTGTCCAACCAAGCATTTAAAACTGTACACAAGAGGCAATAGCCAGGAACTGTGGAGTTGAGCTTGGGCACAATAACCATAATAAACAAATTTCAGCCGAGGCTGTACTGTTCAGTTTTTGATGTGATTAGAAAGCCATTAACGTTTATCATATGAGGAATGTGAATGTCAAAATATGAGATAGCAATAATATTTGTCGAGATATTTCAGAAGAGCCATCAGCAAACTAACCATATCACCCCTATAACCAGACTGCTAAACTGGATTTTTCAGATTTGTACTTGAAACACACCTGTGTATATGAGGTCAGTGAAAGCTGGGTGTTGGTTCCTGAAGGCCTCTTTTGCTTGGTCGATGTCCTTGGCTGTTGGTTCTCCAGAGTACGGTGTGTACATCACACAAATGTCTTTTTCCATGAGCTGAGCCTCATATAACATAGCCTAGGGCAGGAGAGGAGAGAGAAAATGGAAGTGAAGACATTTAATACACATTGCTGGGCAGAAGCCAAGACAGATACTGCTTATTGTCCGAATGTTCAATCAGTGCATTAAGTTAAATGCTTACATCTGCATGCTAATACATTCAAAATAAAATATTTAATGTGCTTATATTTGGTAGGTAATGCTGGTCACCATTTTAGTTTTGTGTGTTAAAACTCTCTGCTAACAAAATGCTAAAAGCCAATGGGAATGTCATTAATTAGAGTATAAATCAAAGTGTTGGTTGTGACAAATTTAAATTTTGGCAAGCTGAAAGACCAAGATGAAAAGTTAAGGGATGACAGCAGGACAATTAGCAGTTAAAAAATATACATATTTTTCCAAAAGGCTTTTGAAGGGAGTAAAATCAGTTATAAAAGGACAGAAATATTAGACTGAACAAGGCCAGCTTGACATAAACAAGAGTGATCGAATGCTATTGTTTTTTTTTATTTTGCTAGATGCTCAAATTGGTGTTTGCATTGTTGTGTTTTTCCAAAGGACTTGAAAAGCAACTGGACTTGAATGGACAACTGCTACTTCTTAATGAGTACTATAATCCCTTCCATGTTTGGCTTTTCTATATATATACCACAGAAGATTGTCATTTAATTGATCTATTTTTGAATTTAGACGTAGAGTGATAAAGATTTAGATTTAGATCTGTATGGGTCTCACAAACAACCACCAGCATCCAGCTCTGTACTCCCATACAGAGGCCACATGGGTCAAACCCACATGGGTTAATAAGCCTATCAGAAAATACCCTTTAGTTTGTAGCAGTCATATTGGAAAACAATACACACAAAAGTGGCATAGTGGTTGGCAGCAGCTACCTTTTGAAGAGTGAACTCTCTGTAAATGAGTGGTTCCTGATGCTGGTTCATCCAGAACCAAATTCTCAAACAAAGGATGAAAAATGCATTTTAAATATTTAATTTTTGTTGAAGTAGATGCCTCATGACAAGGATACATAGAGGGTTATGTAGAGAGTTCACATACAGAATTATATCTGGGTGTTCTCTCTCAAAATGAAATTATATCTAAGGTGGAAGCCAGAAAAAAAGTGGATTTTTTTTGTAGTAATGTTGGTAAGAGACTTCCTCGGCATGGGCTTATTTAAGCTAAATAGCACATTTCCAACACTGTACATATTGCACCCACACATATATTGCATCCTTAAAGTTGCTTGTGATCGAAAGGGTGGGGGTGGGTGAGAGAAGGATGCACACCAGAAGTCTCTTGATATGTTGTATACTAAAATCTCTCCATGCACTTATCTCACATCAAGCAAATGCAAATGACCACGCTTGGATGGTGAAAACACAGACATCCACACACGGAGGAGCACATGTCCTTAAAACAGTCATGAACACAAAGAGAAGGCACTGTTCCAGGTGGAAGCATCGAGTGAGCCTTCATGTTTTCTAGGAACTGTAGCCATCTTCCTTTCCTGGCCTCAGATAGAGAGATGAAGAAAGAAAAAGGCTAACCAAGAGGAGGAAAAAAATCAGTCTAAACTTGGGTTCTGTCACTGAGGATGTCCTTTCACTTTGCTTTCCTCTTCTTTCTAATTTTCAAGGCAGGTAAACTTCTGCCTTCCAGAAATGCTAGCTTTACTTCTGTTGAAAAAAAAAAAGGCACATCCAAAGACACATCCTGCAACTTCTCCTTTCCCCTGCATTTTGTTTCAAAAATTTCCCATCTCTCCCAGAATCCCCAGTCAGTCAGTATGGAGTGCATAGACACACATACTGCTGGAGTCAACACAGTGACACCAGCAGTGGTTAAATATCCTTATACTCACTTAGAACATAAAGTAAAAAAAAGCTTTTTAAAAAAAATTCAAGCTGTATATATCATTAATGACTTTTAATAACAAGTGCTGTCTTTGTATCTAAAGCCTCATATATCTTATTCCTTTTTGTCACAGAGCTCCATCGTTGTCCAAAAAACCCATTAAAAACACATCAATGATTAACATTATTCCACTGGGAGACACTGTTATGCAGCAGAATCACAAAGCACCAAATTTGCCCAAAACAGTCCCAGTACTCACTTTACTCCTGTTTGTCATCTTCTAAAACCTGTTTGTCATCTTCTAAAACCTGCAGTGACCATCTTATAATAAAATAAGCTTAAAATAAAAGTATGTTTCCATGAGCAGTTTTTAAAGTTAAACATCTTCAGTCGGAAGCTACAGTTTGAAGTTATCATGTACTAAGACCCAAACATGGTTTTGCTACTTTCATGGAGTTTGAATCAATAAAACACACAGATTGGGTGTTGTGATGGGCTTGCAATCGGTAGCGCACTAAGATCAGCATCAAGTAGCTACAATCAATTTTGTTTTTATTATACCAATATATTCAATGACACTGTGAAAACAATGTGACAACAGGAATTATCACCCCAATCTGCAGCTCACCTCAGCTCTGCGGCGCTTCATAGGAAGTTTCTGCTCATTATTTAGCTGTCTGCCTGCGACTTCACTATTTTAGTTAACCCTCAGTACTCAGTCATTTTTCTCTGACTGCAGTTTGTATCAGTACATCCTCAGGCAGTTATTTACCTGAATGCCCATGCTGAATGCTACCAACAAAAAAAATGATGAGAAAGTGAATATATTAGCTGTCAGTTGCTAATCAACTCTTGACCTGGTCCTCATGACTCTACTAAGGTCTAATGACTAACATGACATGAATGTAATATTTAAAGAAAAGATCAGCTCTTTTTGATCTGTTTCTGTCTACCCTTATTTGTAACATTTGGATATTATGCCTCACGTTTCTAGAGCTTATTCTGTTCTAATTTAAAGACTGTTTTGTACACATTACATTTCGCTGATAACCACTTTTTGCTGCAATTGTCATATTTTTCTGGGATTATCACTGGTTCATCTTATTTCTTATGGAGTACCTAATTAAAGGCTGTGTTTATGGTAAAACTCTGAGTTCTCTTCACATGAATGAGTTAACTGAACCAGATAATGACCTACTTTCTGATTGCACTTATCCAAGATTGCCAGTGTTGGGCTCAATGAAGCAAACAACTCAAAGAGAGCTAAGACTAAGAACTTTATTCTTAGCAGAGGGCTTTTGGAACACTTTAAAAACACTGTAGTGAAGATGAAGTTGACAAACATGAGCAACTAGACCACGAGGAATGTCAGATACAAAACCCCATTATTTGAAGGAATACTAGCACACAGATTATAAAATGATGGGTTGAAAATGTTGGTAATAATGTGGCAATGCACTGGAAAACTGTTGAGGCAACTACACCTGCAAGGAAGTGGAGTGGCTAGCAAGACATTTTCCCCAGTGATATGCATAGGAGATTAGTTTGTGGTTCTAAACTGGTGTGGTACTAGTTGCTGCTGGTTGGCAGTAGCTCTGGAGAACAGGTTTTGAACTCATGGCCACTTTCAGTCATATTATCAAGTCAAGATCTGCAGCTTTTTTTGTTGGTGCCCCAATCAAACTATGCATGCTGATCAACCATCATCTATACTGCAGATCACTTTTTTTTCTTGGGTGAAGATGTAAGGCAGATGGCTCAGAGGACAGGTGAGAGACATATTTTTCTAAGGATGAAACAGAACAGAGAGCATTGTCAGGCTGTTCATACATGCGTGACATGCCCTTTTCTCTCATTGTGATTCTCTGAATGCTCTTTGAATGCCAGTGTTGCATAATTAAGCCTGTTTTCTTCTGTTTTGATGGTGACACATTTTTAAGTTGCCTATCGCTGTGTGCCCCAAGTGTACCTAACCCCTCCAGAGTGTTGGGATCCAGCTCTGCCGTTATTGCTTTGAAGTCATCTTCTGAAACTGATGCATGATGAACTGTCATGACACATCCTAGCGGTTTTCGTGGCACCGGTGAACACACTTTTGCAAGTTGCAAATTGAGTGGTAGGTCATTTAACGGCTAAGTCCAGCACAGAGACCAACTTGGTGCTCTGACCTTTAACTGTGTAGTGATGCAGAAATCTTGTAGAATTTTATTGACCTGTTCGTTTAACATTGTCTTAAAGTCTTAAAATAAACTTTATCTTTACACCAGTTTTCACAGTGTTTACTTGGGTTCTTTTTTCCAGTATATAAACCTGTTTGTGTGTCTGCTTGTTTTCTTGCAAGTTCAGCTTGTGATTGGCACTGTCTGCAAGGTAAAGTAGATTCACTGAAGGGTTATGGAGGGATTCTAAACAGGCAGTACATGCAAGAAAACCTCCAAAGAACTTGAGACTGAAGGAAGTTTTTGTTGTTGTGTTGTTGAATAGTTTTGCAAGCCAATGGCAGAGACAGGTGCACAATTATGCAAAATGGCTATAAGGAATTCTTCTTGCTAAAATGGGGATTTCTAGCTTCAGAGGCCAAGTAATTACTTTCCCCCAGAAGTATATTATATCTAGTGATTAAAAAATATTTCAAGTATACAACCTTTATCTTTAGGTAGTGTATTAAGGAGGATCAAATATTTGCTTGTCAAATATATGCAGAAAGCAGACAATTTTTCACATGTCTGGGTATCACAGTGACTCTCTGCACGGTACATCTCCCATGTTAAATCAAGACTGGTTATAAAAAAAATATAGCCAGATGGGATAACAGTTGGGCTAATTCTGCAAATTCAATACCTAGACACATCATTACACTTCTGTACAAATCATACAAATCTAGTGTTGCCATGATGGTTATGTGCAATTAGCATGGATATCAACCAGAGTAACTTAGGAACCATATGGTCATATTAAAACCTGTCATGGTATTTTTCATTAGCTGTTGGTGCCATTTTACTTGTCACCCATTACATGTTAATACAGCAGTCACTATCGTCACAGCACACCTCTGCCTACTATTCCTTATTCATTGTTGTTGAAGCAGAAATACTTATATTCAGAGCTGTACAAAGTTTAGTACACATTGATATCCGTCCATAAAAAGCAGCAATTTCAGAAATTTCATTAGTGGCCAACCCAAAAGAATACTTTAAATTTCAACCATTCAACACACTTTCAGCGGGTTCAATCAAACCACACAACAAACAAATTATGTCTAACTTAGTGTTCTGCTTCAGACAACATGCCAGCCCTCAAGAAAAGGGAGTTCAGAAAGCAGCTTTACCACAGTAGAAACTGAATAAACCCTCTGTCTCTTTTAATATGTGCAACATTTTATATATTTAATTCATCACAATTTACATGTTGTCAGTCTGAAACAAGTCATCCTCAAACATGAAGAGTAACTTTCAGAAAAAAAAAAATAGTGCCATACCTTCTGGTTCAGTCACACTAGAGAACAAATAGGATTGCCTGGTGGGAGGCAACCTGTCTCCAAACAATCGCAGTCTGACTCAGACTGACTGCAATCACTCTCAGACAGATTGGGGAAGGTTTGCAAATAATTTCAGTCTAATTTATAAGCGTAGACAGATTGACTCAGATTGATTGCAATGTGTTGGCAATCTTCACTTATGAGCGCAACTACTCTGCGATGTGTCTCTTTGCAATAGGGGACTGCTATGAGGACTGTACCTTTTTTTGTTTTTAATGCAGCTTATACTACCCACTTCTGAAAAGTTGTGTGATTGGACAAAGTTTCCTGTTCACTTTTCTAAAGCCTGAAAACCCAGAGGAGGAGCAGGCATATGTACACATGCTAAAAGGGAATGTGGAATTTTTTCCTTTTACTGATGCCAGAAACATGTTGCCTGCCACAGCTTTAAGGACTGACTTATAGGTTTTGAGGTGAAAAGATGTCTTGAAATGGCTTTTTTAATTTTAATTTAGGTAATTTTTTTGGCGATCCAATCATTGCTGGGACGCTGAGTCAATGTGAAACATCCCAATTACATATTCAAGTATAATAAATGAGGGCCGCTGTAACTTTCAGCCAAATTTAGTCCATCCGCAACCATGCCGAGCCTTTTCATCTGCAGTACTCAGTGGGAAAAACACTTTCCGGCTCTAACTGGAGCTTTTTGTCACGGCTTAAATGTCATCAGGTGTTTTAGGTCATTGCTGAATGTTAAGTAGCTGATTCACATTTCCAAAAGCAGCTTATTTGCAGGTTACAGGAAAACATCAAAAACCAAAGGAAGCCTCGTATGGTTTCTGTATACAGAGTGTTAGAAGATGCAGTTACAGTCAGGTATGCAGTTCTAGTTGGTAGAAACAGGATGGAAAATTATGAATACATAATGTACATGTTATTTACATTACAATTATTACTGGATCCACTTCCATATAAACTCACTGATTCATTTATTCTCTCATCATTTGTCCATGTCTGACAAATTGTGCTTTAAAAGTTTTCCTCTGTGTCCTTCATTACTTCGGGCTTTAATTCATGCCCAGGCTGAATTCAAGAGGGGCCAAAAAAAAGTGGGAAATTCCAACTTCCATCTAGGAAAACCTGCAATGGGAGGGTTCTGAATATTGTGAGTTCAAGTGGGAAAGTCAGGGAGAATCTCAATCTGAGTGTCTGTTAAAACATGAGTAAGTGTCTCTTCAAATGAATCTGGAACTTGACCAATTGTTCGGGGGGATTTCTGACCTTTGACAGCACCTTCACACTTTTTTCTGTCCTCTTCTTGCCCTTCATCATACCATCGTCTCTGAGCCCGACCCTTTCCCGGTGAAGAAGTCCCAGAAATTAGCGGCCGGCGACGGTTTGCTCTCCTCCTGCGGCGTCTGTCTTACCCATATGCTGTTCTCGGTCGAGCCGCTCAGACTTGAGCAGCTTCCTCCGCTCAGAGAGAAGCTCAGCGCGGAGGCCAAACCCGGACCCCGGCGGTCCTGGGCGTCGGGGTCCTGACTGTGGAGCCTGGAGGTGGAGGACGAGGACAAGTGGGAGGAAGAGAAGGAGGGCTGGGCCAGGCTGAGCAGGTTGTGGTGAGAGTGGAACTGACGCATGTGGCGGATGGATTTACCTGGAGGGACCTCACCTGCAGGGTCAAGGACAGGACACCGTTTCAGAACTTAAAAGAAAACAGTATTACTTTTAAATTAGAAGGTCTTAGATTTGCAAGTAACATTAGCCATACTTTTGGCTTCTCATTGGCTCATAATGTGTCAAGTATAGTAAACCTTTATTTACTGTTACTTTCAAAGGAATTCATTATTTGTCCTAAGACTTCCAGTGGATGTAAGAAGGACGTAGCTTCAGAATCTGAAAAGTGAAGCCAATGCATAAGTGCCTTAAACCTGCACTCCTGTGGTTGCAAAAAGACTTATGGTTGTACTACAGAAGTCTACAGGGAAAATTCTCTACTGCTCCCTTGTTCTATGACCTCAGTAAACAATTTCCTGATGACTTCATGGTTCCAATCGCTAGTTTTAAGTCTTATTAAATACAATATGGTGTTCATTTCGTAAATTACGGTCTCCATTAGAGGGAGAGGAAACACACAAAGGAGGATAAAGCAAATCTTCATATAAGCGTGCAGTCCTTTGGTTGCAGTTGCATCAGCCCCACTGTTGTGTTGTCTCAAAACACCAAGATGGTGAGGCTTCATGACAGGACTCCACCATCTTTTGTATACAGTTCATGGTCACAATGGGAGGGAGTTTTTTCTCTCTGCTGTCAGCAGAGGATCACTGGATTGTTGGGTTTCTAAATGTTGTAAGGGTCTTTATCTTTCAATAGATTCTGCTCTGAGATGGCTGTCGTGATGATTTGATACCATATGAATAGAATTTAAATGGAAAAAAAACAAACATTTAGGTGCCGCAGATTTTTCTTACGTAAAAAGTAAAATAAATAAAAATCTTCATTTCCAGGGATCATGGTTGGTTAAACTGTACGGTAAGAAAAGGTATGCAGCAGATATAACTGTTTAAAACAACCGCTCCAGCAGCAGCACCTGCTGGAGCTAGGTGGCGCTGTTGCCACATTTATCATCTCAACACACTCATTCAGAAGGCCTGTAAAGGCTGCAACCTCCAGCAGCCAGTGTGTGATCTGTGATGGATCACACTGCCTTTAGACATGCTTCGGTGTATGGTAGTGAAACTGCAGAGCCTTGTTTCAGGGCTTCTACATACTCTTGTCTCCATGCTGGAGTCAGGATTTTAGAAACATAGAGGTACATATGTTTAATTGGAGCACGTCTCAAAGAACTTCATCCTAAAATCAACAACTACTTCTAAAGAAAACCAACTAAACATTAAACTAACAAGGGATCACTGGGCTGTGACCACACCCACACCACATAAAGAGCGTCATACACCCGCTAAAAATCCTTAAAACCTTGCTTTGTGATATAGTTCCTGTTACTGCAGGTGTCAACAAGACCACACTTTGACACCATCATTAACCTGGATGTTTTAAATGTTGTTTTTCTCTGCATTATTTGAAAGGAAAGTCTAAAATAATATATGGTAAATGGACGTGTATGAATAACGTTATTTGTTGTAAGGATTTAAAAAGTTTGTTTTTTAAGAAAATCTGTTCCTCGACCAAGTTATGTTTCTTCATTTCTCTTGGGCTTTAAATAGACTCATCTAAGAAAACAGTGGTATCAGCCTTTAAAAGGATCACCATCTTCAACTGGCAAATTCCTTCAGGTTTTCAGAGTCTTCAATGCACATTAAAATACTCTGGAAATGATCTTTTGAAATGAAAGAGCGGCCTCACTCTGCACTAAACACACCCAGACAAGTACCGTATCTGGTCTCCTGCCGCTTCCTGTTCTGGTTCAGTTTGAGGACGTTCAGGAAGACCTCGCTGGTCAGGCTGCCCTCTCCGCCGTTCCCATCTGGGGGGAAAAGCGGTGACGGGGGTTCCAGCGGGGACAGGCTGCCGCTGGAGGCTCCCACAGAGTCCAGAGACGCCCCCGTGTCCCGACGACCCCCCGACTCGCTCCTGCTCTCCACCGTCAGGTGACTGCCGCTATGACGGAGCAGAGACACACACATTTACTGATGCTTTTTTTATTGCAGGTCAACCAACAATTTAACAAGGCACTAGATCAGCTGACTGCTGACTGATAGACTGGATGTCAAGGTTACCTGAGTTTCCTACGCAGCAGGTAGTCGATGATGTCTGGGTCGGTCTGGATCAGACTCATCAGAACCTCCTGCTGCAACTCTGCAGATACCTGCAGGAGCGTGCAATGCTGGTTTAAGCATCACTAAAAATAATTTGCATTTCCAGGACAGACGGTGCATCACAGCTGGCTGGTGAGGCAGATTAAAGATTAAAGAGCCACACGGGAGGAAAAAGGCAGAGTCTGTCTTTCTTACATAAAGTAAAAAGCTAATGAAGTTGAAACTATTTTGGCTAAAAATGTGCACACATTGAGTCCAGCTTTTTTTTCTTTAGACCAATAGTTTACAATAGAGTACATTTAAAGGGGACCTGTTGTCCTTTTCCTTATTTTCTGTTGTATATATGCTGCTTCAGTGGTGGATTCTTACATTAAACGAGCCCAAAGTTTCAAATAATGATAAAACTAAACTAAACTAAACCAAAGCTCGAACTTCAAACTGCTCTAAATGCCATGTTTCTGACAGTTTTTCTACACTTGCATCTGCATGATGCCAGTCAAAGCAGATATCCCACAGAAGCCCTGCCCATCTGCTCTTCAAACCTTCTGTGTATGAGGGGCGGCCAATCAGAAGAAAGTGGGCTTAAAGGGATGGGAGCTAAAGCAGTTTGTTTCAG
>VVAS01091024.1:13130-23396 GCA_015103295.1 Ptychochromis oligacanthus | reverse complement strand
TGTCTTTTTTTCTCTGCCCTCCCTCACTTTTGCTTTCTTTTTGTAGGTGCTCTGTTGTGCAGCCAAGGCCGTTTCTTCCTCAGAACGCGCTCTTGAAAGGCTATTCATGGATTCTTCAATGACACCCTATTACATTTGCGTGAGTTCATGTGTGTGTGTGTGTGAGAGAGAGAGAGAGAGATGCAGAAAGAAAAATAAAGAGAGGGAAAGGTATTCCAGGGGGCCGTGCTACAGTACCATCTGTATGCAAATCTCCTCAGACTTTGGTAAACTTTGATCAAACACTCAGGCCTTCTTTTCGCTCCCTCCCTCTCTCCCTCCCTCCCTCTCTTGCTTCGCTTACCACTATGTGTTCTGCAATTACTGTAGCTCCACAGCTCTTTGTCACGGCTGCATATTACTCAGCTAGGGCAATGGGTTCCCAAGAGGAGCTGCCTCCACTACGCACACACATCCATGCTTTCTGCCCCAATACCTCCTGATACCCTCCTTGTATCGGGCTCTACCTAACACAACCCCAACACACACCATTTTTGAGCACCTACGACTGTGCTGGGCTCCATAACAGATGGTGACACCCCCCTCACGCACACACACACACGCATACACAGCACACACAGATAGCAGGGCTCTTGGCAAACAGAGCTTATTGTGGCACATGGGTGATGGGCATACCATTGTGCAGAGGTTGGGCACATTTCATGCACACAAACACACGTGTATGGATACACACAGACGCCATTGTTTTCCTCCATATGGGAAGGTTAATATGTTGAATACAGATCCGGTGTCCTGCAGTATAATGGAAATGTTGTGGCTAGTGTCAGTTAATGGCAGCAGTGGTAATGAAGATCTCAAAGCAGATGACACAAACCTGCAACATGCCACACTATCTCCTGTGTAGCTTTAATGCACATCCGTCGGTGGGGTGTAAGCCCATTAGAGCTGTGTCGTGTGTGTGTGTGTGTGTGTGTGTCTGTGTCTGAGCAGCTCTGGCCAGGCAGTCAGTGGGCAGGGAGATAATGGATATTAATCAGGGAAAAGCCATGGCCATATGTCTGTTTAACACAGAAGATGGCTACTCCCTGACTGTACGCTCCCTTCTAAAACAATTAGCCTCATTCTAGAGAGCAGATAGCTTAACAGGGAGCGTGAATGGTTGTCTGTCCCTCTGTGTTAGCTCTGTGATGGACTGGTGACCTGTCAAGGGTATGCCCTTATTCTTGCCCAGTGTCAGCTGTAATGTCAGGTTGAATCAGTGGTTAAGGAAAAAGGTACCTTAATTGCAAGTTGAACATGTGAGGCTCGTGATGAAATATGTAAACCAATGTGTGCATAGCTGAGGTGTTCAATTTTATGTTTGTTTGAAACTGACAGGAAATGTGGCACTGAACATTATTCAAGTGTGTTTGAGTAGTGATATTAAATGCTACAGTTAATCTTACTATTTGAACCAAACGACCTCTGTTGGCTGTGACGTTTTTTTTCTTTTTCCCCCTTTTCCCTCTTTTTCAGTGTTATTGTCCATGAACTTGTTTTTATCCTATAACCAAGCAGGATAAGTCATTAGGCAGATGGTAAGGGGAAGTCCCATGAGAGGATGCGCACACAGACACACACAGACTCCTGTCCCATACGCACACATGTACCGTTAGTGTGCACAAAGACACCAGACCCCTGTTATGTAATCCACCAGTGCCACTCCCCCACAGAGAGGCTCAGTCTTGTACTCTCTCAACTCCAAAACAAAGTCATCTGTCTTCATATAGCCATGTCTCTCACATAGGGCTCATACCTCAGGATCATTTTGATTCTGCAAGTAGCCAAATGCCAATTGTGGCTCTGAAAAACTAAACACTGGAGTGTTCATCCTGTAAAGAAGGTAATATATCACCTTTGGTGAAAGAGAAACGATCATGGCTCATATGGTGCTGGATATCCTTTAAAAGGGATTACTGTAATTCATCAACAGTGTGTATTTTGTGTTGCATTATTTCCCTTCTCTGTAAGTCTCTTTCTTATACCCTCTGTGAACACAGTGTTGTGCTAAATGGCTGTGCAGACCGTAGCAACAGATTTCTCTTTCAGCCATCTCCAGAGAATGCCTGAACAGACTCCTGAAAGGCACATATTTGGGCTAAGGCCCGGCACAGGATGCACAGAGGGAAGGAGGAGAGAGAGAGAGAAAAGGAAAGAGGAGGTGGGGAGGGGCAGAGCCATGTGGCCTATGTTGGTAAACAGTATCCAGCCTTGTCCTGGCATCGTGGCAGGCAGCGCACAACGCCGGAGATATCAGGCGCCGGGGCCACACACAGACCGCAACAAAAGGTAGACACACATTTGCATTCATACACACACACACGGGCAGAAATACACAGACTACTAACAGACAAATAAAAGCCTCACTCTCGTGTCTGCCACTCAGCAGCTGCTCCAGTTTCCATGGCAACAGCCTGAACAATGTAGTTGGAAGAGCTGCGTTGGTGAGAGAGGAAAATAGAGAGGTGTGTGTGTGTGAAGTGAAGTGTGTGTGTGTGTGTGTGTGTGTGTGAGTGTGTAGGTGTGTGTGTGTGTGTGGGTGGGTGTGAGAGGCTATGCAGGGGGAGGTAGCTGCAGGGTGCGGAGACAGAGAGGATTCAGAAGACACTCGCTTTTCTTTGTCAGGATGGGTCTTTGAGAGCAGCAAAACAAATACAGAAATGTGGAGGCACACAGGAAAATAAACAGATTGTGGCAGATATGTAAAGGTGAAAGGGTTAAAAAAAAAATATATATCTACGAAGGCAAAGATGAGGATTTTATGATATCTATTTATTTTTAAAAATGAGGTATTTCAAAGTGCTATGAGTTGCAGCACTAAATGTACATTTTAAAAATGAAAACAAAAAACAACCAAACATCTTATATCTGTTTACCCAGTTCTATGCACCCGATAGTTACAAATATAAACAAAAAAAGGAAGAAAGGAAAGAAAGGCCAGGTACATGAGGATAGAACACATTTGCTGTACAAAAGAATTATTTGAGATAGAAGAAAAAATGACAAGATAAAGTGATATCTACCAGGAACTCATTTTCATACGAAAATATAAGTATCAAATTTAGTATGTATCAGGTTCACACTAAAAGCATAAAGGTGTGTTGAATTAGTAATATAATACAATAGAAAGAAAGGGAGGAGAAAAAAACAATATATTGTTATATTACAAAGTTTCATGACTCTCAAAAATTGAGGCCTTACAGTACTTTTAAAGGTATATAAACTTCCAGTCTAGTTATTGGCAGCTTCCTGACATGTATAAAAAAAAAACAAGGACAAACTGTATTACAAAACAAGGCAGATCTGAGTGTATTCTGTCTGTACACTATTGTTATATACAAAAGTGTCGGCTAGCAAGGTGCACAAGTTATACATCCACTGACTTGGTTTGAGCACCAGTGTGAGAAGAGTGAGGGAAAGAGGACCTGTAGTGGCATTGTTTATGTGATGCCTTAGTCATCAGTCTTTTCAGTTTTGCAGTGGTGAAGGCAAAATAAGTGTGCACTTCTTCTTGTACGTGAACTCTCCAAGCAAAGTGCCCTCCAACACCCATCCCTGTAGGAATAACTGATTCCAGGCTGGTGTCACAGTGAGTACAAAAAAAGTACAAATAGAAATGATATAAAAACCAGAAGAAGGGAAGACCAAAAAGTGTGTCCTCTCTCCTTCCTCATTCTTTTCTCTTTTCTTTATCTTTCCTCAATGTGACTGGATTGAAAAAGTAAACCCTAAACATTCTTAACGTCAACAAATGTGCAAAAAAAGTGGCGGCAGTGAAAGTCCGAGCATCCCCCCCCAGCACCCTGCCCCTCCAGGCTGTGTGTCGACATCTGAAGATAAACTTCTTCTGAGATCTTGTGTTTGTGTGTGCAGGTGTACAACAGATATTGTAGCCTATGTGTGCGTCTTATTGTATATCAGACAGAGTTGGTGCAGAGGGGTGGGGGTCATCCAGGGTATATTGTGAGTGTTTGTGTTATAGTAGTTGTCTGTTAGCGAGTCCTTGCCTGCTCCAGCCTGCGCATCAGCTGTTGCCTCCGGGCCTGGAGCCTTTCTTTCTCCTGCTGGAGCCTCATCTCCTCTGTCTCTAGCGAGTTCACATATTCGGTGGCCTTCTTCAGGATGAGCACCTTTGCCGC
The DNA here is from genome assembly GCA_015103295.1 of Ptychochromis oligacanthus. NCBI lineage: Eukaryota > Metazoa > Chordata > Actinopteri > Cichliformes > Cichlidae > Ptychochromis > Ptychochromis oligacanthus. The sequence continues at coordinate 19,218 of VVAS01091024.1, read as the reverse complement.
CTTCTCGTTGTGTGCCAGCTCTGGCACGTGGTCACGCAGTGTGAGGAAGCTGGATCGCAGGTCGTTCCGGCGCTGGCGCTCCAGGATGTTGTGGTTGCGTCTGCGTTCGCTGTCCTCTGAGTCGGAGCTGCCTCGTGGGCTGCTGTCCCCGCTGGAGCTGCGCTTGCTGCGTGCCCCTGATGTGCTGGTGACTGAGCTGCAGGATGAGGAGGAAGACGAGGAGGATGAAGAGATGGTTCTGGTAGGAGGGCGTGGGGTGTCTGATATCTTTTGCTTCTTTGGAGGCGGGGCTGGGTCATCATCTGAAGCATAGGGTGAGGGGGCTGCGTAGTTGTGTTGCTGCTGGTGGACTGAACTTCTTTTCAAGATCAGCTCCTGAGGAGCTCGGCTGACAAACCGATTCACCGCACCGGAACCGGACCCTGAGACAATTCCTTTTGCATCTTGAGTCTTGGGATGTACAGAGATAGTGACGGCGCCTGATGCCATGGGTGATGCCTTGGTGATTGTGGAGCGCCTCTTCTCTACTGTGACTACATCAATCTCCTCCTCCTCCTCTTCCTCTTCCTCTTCTTCTTCTTCTTCCTCTTCGTCTTCATCTTCGTCTTCGTCTTCATCTTCATCTTCCTCTTCTGAGAAAAGAAAACAACATGAGTGACTAATTGCTCTGAGAAACCATACATTATCACTATCACTATGTGTGTACTAACAAGTGATTGGTGTGTGTGTGTATGTATACGAGTGAGGTCAAGCAAGTGTAGAGGTATAGGAGAGAGAATGTTGCTCAATGCTGTTTGCACAAGCAGAAACATCTTAATGCTTAGTGTCAGTCACTTGTTAACTAATCTGCCCTGCAGGAATTGACACGTTCAGTCTCGGTGCTGAGCAGACAGGTTGGATTTCTGCATTTCATTCTTGCTTCCTCTTTCAAAACTTTCCTAATCTTTCCCAGGTGATGAGACAGCTTTGCTCTGGTGCTTCCAGTCTATCAGTGCACCTCCACTTCCACCAAAAGTGTGCCAGCAGAAGCAGGGACATTAAGAACTTAGGTTTAACTTTGACCTCATTTCCAGCTGAGCTCTTGATCTTTATACCTGTGCTAAAGTTGAGCTGAGCAGGTGAGCCTTATCATCCAGGGTGCTTTTGAAGGTGAGAGGAAGTGACCAATCATGAAGCAGAGTGTGAGGACCAGTTGGAATGCCTTTGTGATAATGGCTCCCATTATTAGCTCATGTGCATCTGAAGAGTGTGGCATTTTACTGCTTCTGGTACCTCACTTCATACACCACTGCACCAGGATACTGTCTAAACACACATGTTGAACACACACATAGTCTGTTTCTGTCATCACAACAAAGCTGGGCACAGCTGGCTGGGTGAGGGGGTGTGGCTGGGATTTAGGTCTTTGGGGTTTAACTCCCAGAATGGAAGAGCTCTTTAATGGCGCTGGAATTGATATAAAGAAGAAAGAGCTCAAAATCCATGTTTGAGGAGATATTAGTTTCAATTTGTAAATATTTTTTTCTAGGAACGGTGCCTGACACTGCTTTTCTTCTGAACAATTGATTTTTGGAATTGGGATTCCTACATTTTAGCCTTTAAAGTCCGTTTCCCATTAATGGAAAAAGTGCAGAACTAGCGCGGCACAAAGAAGAATGCATCGCTTCAAGCGGCGGAAGCGCACTGTGACGGCAGTGTGCGCTGGACGGTGGGGCGGCAGGCGATCGGATCACCAGCCTTTAAGCCTCAGACCTGGAGCGGCGCCAGGGAGACAGCTGTCGAGATGGAGCGCTTGTTCAAAGATGTCACCCCCACCCCCGCCTAAAAGAAGCAGTCGAGGCTCTCCTCCGGCCTCTTTTCTTCGCTGTGGAGGAGGTGTTTGGCAAGGCTGGCTGAGTCTACCCTCTATGCCAAGCTGGTGGCCTCTGTACTACACTTCCACAGCGAAAACACGCTGATAAGGACTTGTGTTTGTTTAGGGAACTCTCAGGTAGTAACGGGCGGGAGAGTCTTAGTTTTTTTTTTTTTTTTAAGTACACATATTACTGATCACCCAGTCTAAAAGCATCTAACATTATGACCTTAACATAATCCCATATATATATTTTTTAACGTTATTTATTTTCTCCTTCTAAGTGTTCACTCTAGTTATCCCCCGAACTCGGGGGCGGCATTTGGTTCAGATTGGCTAAAATGAGTGCCAGTTTGTCACCCACTGTGGCAAATTGTCCCTCAATTCATGCGTAATGAAAGCGTTCACGGCACCGTGAACCTGACACTTTATCAGCTCATCACATTATTAAACACATTTTCATCTCCTCCCACAACCTGGTCTGACTGTGTCAGTGTGTGTGATGTCTTTTTGTTTAGCTTAGATGCCAGCTCAGTTCAATAAGTCACAGAATTCCCCATTTTACTGCCATCTGCCGGATGAAGACCTTGCTGATTACATAAACCTCGTTCACTGTGTCACTACTCCACTGCGCTATCATGTGCGCGTGTGTGTTTGTGTGTGTATGGTATCTAACGAGGTAATCCGATTCTAGGCCAGTCATATGAACAAGCTGCAGTTACTCCTATTTGGTAGGGCAGGGGGCTTACACCACCAACAACATTATTATTATTATTATTATTATTATTATTATTATTATTATTATTATTATTATAGTGTTAGAGATTTTCTTGGCATCAGGATTTTCTAAAAACGGAAACAGGTTTTTGGGCATCTTCAGATTCTTACCGGAGTCACTAGGCGCGCTCCCGTGGACTGTGGAGGTAATAATGGTCCCAGATGAGTTCCTGGTGCCGTTTTTCTTGTTGAACGGAAAAGGGAACACTACTGTGGGGTCCACACACTCTGACACCGAGTTGCGGCTCACCACCTCCTGCGCCTTGACGCACACGCTCCTGCTGCCTGCTGTCGCCGTGGAAATAGCTTTCCCGAGTTTCTCCGTAACCACCCGTTCCAGCTTTTCCCTGGCAGAGAAGCCACTCCACATACAGTCCTGGATAATGATGCTGTTGGGGTTAGAATCCAAAGCGGAGCCGAATAAATCAACATCGTCGGATGCTCCCCATATATCGTCCTCAGGCAGGAGCAGCAACTCGGATGCCCAGTCCAGTGGGTCCCCTAAGCCGAAGCCAAGAGGGTCTGCTTCCTGCGAGGCAGTTGCCGGCTCTCCCGGTAGCGCGGCGCGACTCGGAGAGAGGGGCGGAGTGGGCAGCAACTCGAATTTCTTCCAGATGTCCTCCCCCGGTGGCGCAGAGTCGGGACCGCAGAAGTAGAAATCGTCCTCATCCGGGTAGAAACACGGTTGTAAGGAGTCAAACTCCAAATCAGAGTTTTTACTTATGATCGCCGGCATTCTATCCCACAATCGAAAAACCTGCGAAGAGACAAAAGATCATTTACTCCTCTGTGAAAGAGCGTCTCCTCACATTCCGTCTCTCCTCTATCACACCTGAAAACTGCGCTGTAGAAAGAGTATGAGCCAAAGCCCACACACAGACAGTCTGCTGGACTAAATTCCGCACGAACTCCTCAGTGGGGTTTAAAAACCACAAAAATCTCACAGGAGAATGTGCGCAAATGTGACCGTGACACAAGGACGGTGCAAAACGACTTATTGGCGCACATTTCACTAAACTCTCCAGGAAATAAGATTAAGACACAAAAAGAATGCATACCGAAAAATAAATCAAATGACAACAATGAAATCGAACAGAGACTATGTTTCGTCTAAAATGGGAGACAATAACACTTGTAATATTGAAGCTGCTGAAGTGAGAAGACGCTCACCTTATCCTGACTTGGGATGATAATGTGCGAACCAATTTTTCTCGTATCTCGCAGTCAGTGATACAGACACCAGATTTGGAGCAGTCATCTACTTTGGGAGCACACACAGTCCTCTGACACACATTGTGGCTTGCTGCAGTGTTATACAGTCAGTAACGCGAACGTTGGCTCCTCCCCCACAAGCTGGGGGTCGGGCTTTAGGGACACGCGGGAGACAGGAGCTTTCTTTCAAGGTGAATAGAGAAAATAGCCTAAACATCGTGAGCAAGAACGAAAGCGAGGGGGGAAAAAAAAACAAGGTTTGGTAAAAAGGAAATAAAGAAAGAAAGGATTGCAAAGAAATTAAAAAAGTAAGAATGAGAGATTATGAATTATTATAGTATTATTGATAGACTCCATCAAACTACCTTATCTCTCCAATGGGGTGTCAAAGGCAGGATAAACTGTGAAGCAGAAGTAACACAGATCACAGGCTGCAGACTGGCTGGTGTTCCGTACCCCAAGTGTTTTATGTCTCTTTGTAAGACTCTAATTAAGAGTCAGTTTTTGTTTGTAAAAAGAAAAAAGTCTGCAAAGAAATTGAAAAAGTAACATTTTAACACACATGAAAGTCATAATTTTATTTATTTTTTTAATAAAACTTATCGACTGCAGGGTTAGATTATAAAAATCAGCTTTATACATGCAATCAATTTATTTATTTGCTTAAGTTCTTAGGAATCCCTGTCAGCAATTCAAGAATTATGTTAGGAGATGTTTGTCTACACAGCAAACACTACTGCCCCTCTAGCTTTCCTGTAGAGCTCTAAATGTCATTTTCTCTTTTGTTTGCGGACCACCAGCATCCCAGGATGAAAGACAAAGTAGAGCTTGCTGCGCCCTCACATGGACACACAAAAAACAAGACAGACGCGCTCCATCACAACTGAGAGAGCTAGACAAAGACATAAAAACACCAGGTCGGGTTTTTTGTTGTTTGTTTTTTGTTTTTTCAAAATGAAAGACAGAATGCTAGTCGGGAAAAATAAGAAACTTCTGGAGGAGGAGTATTTTCAGGGACAACTGGCTGTGCAGGACGGGGGAGATTCTCCGGGATAAGACAAGGTTCAAGAAGAGCTTGTTACGTAACCCCAAGCGGTGGTTGTAGTTGGAGTCATTCCCATTCCCTTTTTAATGACAGCTTAGGAAGAATGGCCCATCTGTAATTATGCGCACAGGCACAGGCGTACACACAGTCCTGATATTGACTTGTACAGGGAAAACATTGACAAAGCAGATTCCGGTTCAACGCCAGCTGTGAGCAGGAAGAGTGATGGCTTCCAGTTATTTTCAAACAAACAATGGAGGATGATAAAATTTAAAAACAAAACAAAACAGCATTTAATATTTTGAGATGCTATGATTTTTTTTTCTTTTTTGAAAAAAAAAATGACACTAATTATAAATTTGATTGCAAAGACATATGTTAATAAATTTGATATGGCATTAGAGCAGCCAATTATTTCTTCTTCTTTTTTTTCTTTTTGTGAAAGGCTGAGGTTGCGTTCAAAGGACCAGAACCAACGAAAAGTGAGAATCTGCAGCTGTTGGTGCACAGAGTAGGAATAGCAGGGAGTTTCCTGGGATTTTTCACACAGCTCCAAGGAACATGGAGAGATGGGGTTTGGAGTCAGAAACTCCACACAGGGTCTTGCCAGTTAGTTCTTTTTTGTTTCTCTCAAGCTACTGTTCAGCTTGACCCTTCAGCAACAGCAGCTTCCTCTGCTGTGAAACAGAGCAGAGAGTGGGAGTGAGAACAGAAGTTTTTTTTTTTTCCTATTTATTTATTTATTTATTTATTTATTGTCCACTGTGGATCAGTTAAGCGCAGGAAGCTGTTTACTGCTTGCTCCTTGTTTACTGTGAACCACCAGAGAAAATACTCAAAGAAAGGCAATAATGGCTTTATGGTCTTATGGAGCTTCCTAGCATTAAATTAAATACACTTGTTGAAATAGATGAGTGCATATGCGCAAACACTGATGTGCACTGAAATTGCCCAGATGTTCCATAAAATCATGGAATAGAAGGAGAAAAATGATAGCTCTTTTCCTGAAGTTTCCTAATTTATTGCTAAATGTGTGAAATCCCTGCCATCAGTAAAGATGTAGAGAAAAAGGCAGTCGTGCCAGAGGTGGAACAGTGTTGGAGTTTTTGCTTGTTTTTATGACAATTTGCATGCCCAGTGCCTCCTCCCACCATTCACCACTGGACTGGGACATGGATGGTTAGGCAATTACGCCAGTTTTG
>VVAS01090735.1:3540-20169 GCA_015103295.1 Ptychochromis oligacanthus | reverse complement strand
AGTGATATTTTTAATGAAAACATTTAAAGGATACATTTAAATAATTATTAAATAAGACTCTAGACACTGCTTCACATGCTTTTATTTATTCACATTTTGACAGTTGAGTGCAGTTTATGTGTGTCATCTTTCATGAACTTAATTTTTCTTCACTGGCTGCTATTTTTTTTTTTTTTTTAATTTCACAAATGTTATCTGAATGGGTTTAAAGCGCTAATCATTTAGGCCCACTCATCCGTCATTATTTCTTATCTCATATCAGGGGGAAGCAGGATTAAGTGGAGTACCCGGGCGAGAGGGTTCAGAGGTAAATGACACTATTTGTGATCAAAATCTTCACTGTCTCTGAAACTTGCTCACACGACTTCTCAATAAATTTTTATTTGTAGGGAAAACCGGGTTACAAAGGAGATAAGGTATGCAATTTAGATTATTAACAGTGATGGCATTTTATTCTTTTGAAGACAATTGAAGCCTGAACCATTGTTGTAATTTCTGCACAGGGTGAGAGGGGTGAATGTGGCACTCCAGGAATCAAAGGAGACAGGGTACGACAGCACTCTGGGCACTAAACATGCCAAACATTACACTTTCAGTTTAAAGATTCTTACTTATCATGTATACTGTCATTGAGTTTATGGTCTGTTTCCTATGTGTGTTTAATGTGCTTCAGGGTCCTGAGGGTTCAATCGGAGCAAGAGGACCACGAGGTCTGCAGGTTAGTAAGAACTTATGTATCTGTGGACTGATTTAAATCGTTAGCACATAATATGAATTAAACAAGCAGACAAAAAAGTTGTTGGCTGTTCTGCCTTACAATAAGTGGGTACTCATGGGTACTGTCATGGTCCCTGTGGTTTTCATTAGTTTTTAGTTGCGTCCACTTTTATTTTATAACCATTCCTTCTGTGTTCTCCCGTCTCTTTCATCTTGTTTAGAGAAGTCTTCATGTCTCAGTGAAGTTATTTGGTTATTTCCTGTTTTCACTTTGAAGAGTTTTTTTTATTTTTTATTTGTCTTGATTTGGTTTTACTTCGGGCAGCACGGTGGCGCGGTGGTTAGCACGGTTGCCTCACAGCAAGAAGGTCCTGGGTTCAAATCCACCATCTTGCCGGGGCCTTTCTGTGTGGGGTTTGCATGTTCTCCCCGTGTTTGCGTTGGTTTTCTCAAGGTACTCCAGCTTCCTCCCACAGTCCAAAGACATGCAGTTAGTGGGATTAGGTTAATTGGTAAATCTAAATTGGCTGTAGGTGTGAATGGTTGGTTGTCTGTCTGTGTTAGCCCTGTGATAGACTGGCGTCCTGTCCAGGGTGTACCCTGCCTCTCGCCCTATGGCAGCTGGGATAGGCTCGAGCCCCCCCACGACCCTGAGTTGGATAAGCGGAAGAAAATGGATGGATGGTTTTACTTCCTGCTTTTGTTTCCCTCCTTTATGACTGTTTGCCCTAATTGTTTTCACCTGTGACTAATTATTCCCACCTCAGCTGCATTCTTCTGAGTTTCACCTTTGAATTTGTTTTGTACATCACTTTGGCAATCAGCTTTTAATAAAAATTGTTTTTTTGTTTCATTCATTCACTGTGTTCTATGTATGCATTTGGGTTCACCTTTGAATTGATTTGTTACAGATACAGTGCAACAAATTTCAGATTCCTATTTTTTGTTGAAGGTTATGTTGGTGAATATTGGCATGTAGTTGAGGTTTATTAGAAGCTCCTGTCCATACAGACAATCAAATGCACATGCACACACATACAGTATTTTGATGTTTTGGGTGATGATTAATGTCTGTATGTTGTCACTATCCAGGGTTTACCAGGACCACATGGAGACATTGGACCTGAGGGCCCTCAGGGAAAGCAGGTCTGTCCCATTTGACAACTTTTACTTACCCTATCATGCACATCTGCTGTGACCTTTGCATTTCCTTTTATGATGAGCTTAAACCAGAGGTTGGAGTTTTACCACCTCAGTAATAACCCTACAGCACAGAGGCCTGTTGTCTTCTAATAGACCCCTGTGTGAAGACTTGGCAATGAGCCCAAGTCTTCCCATCATGACTGCTATTCAGGAGCACAGGAAAGAACCATCATCAAAAAGTCTCACTGCAGGCTCTCCTAATAGCCTGTATCCTGTTTCTAAATGCAGACTGCAAAGTGCCTACAGCATCTTCAGCTTTTGCAACAAGACTTGCACTTAAGATACATGGAAAGTCTGTCTATGCTCAGTGTCTCACCATGTGAGGACCTGTAGGCATTTAGAAAGACTAAAAGGAGTCTTGGTGGTCCCTATATAATTTGTGCTAGCACACAACAAAAGGGAGTTACTGTAAGACAAGCCTTTGTATATACTCCTTTTATTCAACAGTTCGGGTTCAAATTGTACACATAAACTAAAATGCTTAAGTCATGTTAAAACAGTCTAAATAATTACATGATGCTAGCCTCTTTCTTTTTGTTTTTCCTTTTTTTTTAGATAAAAGCTACCTAAATTCCAACCAAATCTTTGAAATCCAAACTTTGATGTAGTAATTTTGCTTTTTTGGGGGGTCTTAAGCTCCAACTTAACTTTGGAGCTTAAGCTTAACATTGTTTAGTGAAAAAAGAAAAGTCTAACCTGGTCTGCAGAAAAGAAAATGTGTGGTTCAGTACTGCTGTATGTTACATTTGTGTTAATAATATGCCTGTGAATATAGGGTGAACGGGGCCCACCTGGCTCTCCAGGAATTCAGGGGGAAACTGGTATTGGACTTCCTGGACCAAAAGTAAGTCATGTTATGGACTGTCCTCTGAATATTGGACTTTGTAATTGCTTTTGGTTGATTAATTGGCGTTGACGTTTTTCTGCAGGGTGACATGGGATTCCAGGGCCGACCAGGTCCTCCTGGTCCTCCAGGAGTGGGTGAACACGGCCTTCCTGTAAGTTCAGAAGCATCAAAGTCTGTGCTACATTTTTGTTACTGTGACCCCTGTATTTGTGTTTGTGGCAGATCTGATCTGTGAAGGAAGCTCATAGACTTACATAGATGTACTGTTTTTAAAGGGACCTCAAGGACCACAAGGTGTTCAAGGGGAAAAAGGACCCCAAGGCGAAGGGTTTCCTGGACCAAAGGTATTTTTTTTTCAGCTCTATCACTAGAGAACTAAAAAAAAACTAACCTCACTGGAAGGGTTAAATTTTAAAGAGCAGACCAGCAAAAAACAAAAGGTTTTCTTCAAAAAAAAAAAAATAACTCTGAGTGCATCCTCCACCAAGGCCAATGCCCTATCTTGCATGTAAGATAAGATATAGTTTATTAATCCCAGATTTGGGAGAAAAAAAATGATCTAAATCGAAGCCAAAATTTAAGCGGCTCTGTCTTCAGCCAAGTTCCAGCTGGTAGTTTTTACACAACCCTGCAGATAGAACAAAAAAACTATTTTGCACTATTAAAGAAAGTGGCAAAAAAAAAAAAAAATCCTGGGTCCACCTCTTGATCTTGATTTTCATCAGAATTCATTTGGCTGTGCTTCCCCTCCACACCAAGTACACTGAAAACACACCTCCTGCTCACACTAGTGGACAAATTAGAGGTTGCAGATTATCTTACAAGCAACAACGTCTTTGAGTACTTAATTAAAATGATCCTCTTAACGAATTAGTTTCATTATGACCAAGTTCAAAACTACTAAAAGTTATATTCCATGAATCAATTGCTGGATCTGAAGGCTACAAAGACATAAACTGTCATTAAATAAGGTCTGCAGCTAACATTACTAATAGACACTAAGTGTGTACGCTTCCGTCTTATGTAACCAGTTCATAGCCTACATCTGTCAAAATCAGCCTCTGTTCCAGCTCACTGACTCACCACTCAGGTGTTCACTCAAGTGTGAATGCTCACTCTGTTGTTAAGCCTAAAAACTTTATTTTTCCCCATGCTGCAACATGCTGCATTATAAAACATACAGCATTCAAATAGAGATAGCTGGGATTTAACCAAGGGCTTAACAAGACATGTTAATACTGATAACAGCTGGTCTTACTGTGTAGCAGCAAAGAAAACAGCCAAACTTCAACAAAATAAAAATACTGTTGAAAAACCTAAAATGATTTCATTAACGCTCTTATCACTAATTAATGGAGCTCAAGACAGAACCTGTGGGTGAATTTGACAATGGTGGGGGGATATTTGTGAAGTTGTTGAAGCTTCTCTGTAAAGAAATTTAAAAGCAATTTAATTTGTCAAAGGAATTAACACTGAAAATATCCTCAAGCAATTACACATGTGTTAACCTCTTCCAGACTTCCTGGTCATTAAAGCTTTTAGTATAAAAGCCTGTAAAAAAAGAAAACCCTTTCTTCTCCATCTTCTCCATTCAGAGGTACATTTTACTTTACTGGCACTGGAATAGTTCAAAATAATCATACACTCAAAAAATGCCAGAAGACAAAAAAAATCCAGTGTCATTCCTAAGGCATGGGATCATTTTGAATCAATCAGCAACAGGAGCAAACATGCTCTTCTTCCATGCTATCTTTACTGAAACAATGTGATTTGGCTATGACCCAATCTCAAGTGGCTGTGATGTAACTAATGGAGATGACCTGGTTTTGGTCCGCAGGGGGATCGAGGGCTCCCAGGACCGAGGGGGCCGCGGGGACAGCAGGGTGTAGGCATCAAAGGAGAAAAGGTGGGTTGTAAATGAATCTAACTAAGAGAATTCATTGCAACAATAAAGACTGTTCACAACAAAGACACTAATGAAACCCATAAGGGGAAACCAAAAATCCTCTAGGCTACAGTTATAACAATGTTGTCTTTTAAAACTAGACTGAGTAAGGCAAAAGATGGGAGTGTAATAAATAAAGCATCTGGTTACTGTGGGAAAGTTAAAGGGAGTACAAACTCGTAGCTGTATAGCTTGTTTAACTTTATAATACACTACATAAATCTTTAATTTGCTGATTTGTTAAACTGAAAAAACAAATATTAATAGATGTAATTTATGAAATATCCGAAGCAGCCGATTCTACTTAGTGCTGTGCTGCAATTTTCTGCACATTTTTTTGGAACGATTAAAGCTACTGACAGTATGTTAAAACATCTAAGTCCATCAGTTTTGCCATTATAGGTACATACGTATTGCAGCTCTGCAATGCATATGCAGCTGTAATGGCTGTACATATTATACTGAGGACCCAAAGTTAGACTGAGATGCAAAGCAGGTAAATAAAACAGTTTACTGGCACCATAAGTTCGGCAACACACAAGTCCAAAAACAAGCATGTGAAAATATATGAAGATAAAGTGAATCTGGGAACCCACTGGTTAGTCTGAAGACCTAACAATATTCTGTCTCTTTACAGAGGTCAACATGAAGTGGAACCTACAAAATAAATACTGGGTTTTGTTTGCAGTGTTGATCTTACACAGTTCCTCCTGATATAAACTTTTTCCTATACCCTATAGCACTAATAGTCATCTAGTCTGTACTGTACTACCCTCTACTCTCATGGAGAGCTGCACTATATTTTTGTTTTTGTTATACCCTTGCAATATACAGGCTTTTTTAATGCCTGTAAAATGCCTGTAATGTTCAGTTTTTTTATTGGTTTTGATTAATTTTGTTTTTACTGTTGTATAGGTGTTAGTGCAGAGAAAATGGTGGTTTTATGATGGGCTGCATTTTATTCAGAGGCCTTTCTAATATTCTGTCCTCCCAGGTCAAAAACTAAAAAAAAAATTACACATTTTTGATACTGTCAACAAATTACTAACATAAACTACATAGTTGCTGAATTGAATTGCAGTTTTCACAGGCATACCTAATCATGAGTGTTAACAGGAAATATTTATTATTTAACTAATGATGACGGTTTATTTCCAGGGAGAACTGGGCCCACCAGGTCTACCAGGGCCGACTGGACCAATAGGAGTGGGCATACAGGGAGAAAAGGTCAGGAGAATATCTTTATCTCAATGCTACTTAAATGTCTTACATTTTTCTGACACACATGCTGATATATAGGAATGCAATAGTATCACACACTGCATTAACCCTCTAATCATTTTTATTTCACAGGGAATTGAAGGACCAAGAGGTCCACCAGGAGTCAGAGGACTTCCAGGAGAAGGACTACCTGGACCCAAGGTTTGTTAAAACGCCCTTAAGATTTAGATTACAAAATGCTTCACTTAGTCACAGAGACAAGATAAGAGCTTGACTCCAGGTCAGTCTAGGATTACAGTTTTACACTGTCCTGTCACTTCAGGACAAAATTATTTCACTGCAGGACTTAAGTTTCTTGTTGCTTGTCATAGTTACAGAACAGAGAAGACAAACAATTAAAGTTACTACAAATAAATAAAAATAAAGGTAAATATTTCAAATTTAGACCAGTATTAAAGTTAAAATATAACCAATTTAGTGTTTGTTAATTAAATGAGGCAAGATATGACAAACAAAAAATATATATTAATGTATAGCCAACATGTAAAAGAAACATGCTCTACAAGTTCATAACCAGCTTCCTTGTCTCATTTGTTGCAATATCTTGATGTTCTTCTGTTCAAAGGGAGACCAAGGTTTACCAGGAGAGCAGGGAGCTCCAGGAGAGAGGGGCATTGGTGAGCCTGGTCCAAAGGTAAGACAAGTCATTTCCTGAGCAACACATGTCAGACTAATCATGGTCTGTTAGCATAATGTATTGAAAACATCAAAAACTGAATGAGATCGTTCTGCTGTTACAGGGAGAACCTGGAGCAGCAGGAGTGAGTGGCCTGCCTGGTCTGCCAGGAGAAGATGGAGCTCCAGGGCAGAAGGTAAAGTATATTATGTTTCATTTCATAACCGCATTTCTCAGCAGTGCCTGACTCTTCCTTTTAACAGTGAAAATAACATTTTTATTATTTGTTGAATAAACCCTTTTCTTATTTTAGGGGGAGCCTGGTTTACCTGGTTTAAGAGGTCCTGAAGGGCCACAGGGAATTGGCATTCAAGGCGAGAAGGTATGTTTTAGATTCAGTAGTCTTATGTAGTATACAGTTTACATCGCAACTAATGTTACTCACATGATATCTGTGTATTTACTCCAAGGGCGACCAAGGTCTGAGGGGGATTCGTGGGTTACATGGGCCTCCTGGGGTCTCAGGACCCCCTGGACCAAAAGTAAGAATACATAGAACACTGCAGTATTATCTTACTGTGGTGCAAAGCTTCCTTGATAAAGTAGTAGAAGCTCCTGTTCCATTTATCCTATCATGAATCTGTTGTTGTTGAAGATTTATGCCACATTAACCCAACCTTTGAACAGAGCCAAAAAATGAGTCTTCAACCAGTTGCTGGCAGCACAAGTGTTGTTAAAATAAAGACAAGTATGAATTGGATCTTAAGTTTCATGCCAATTTTTGCCTTCCAGGGTGAACGGGGGATACCAGGCCAGCAGGGCATGCCAGGGCAGCCAGGACGATCCATAGCAGGTCAAAAGGTAGATAAACAAAACCTTCATAATTAAACTTTCTACACTGATCTTGGCAAGCAGCCAGCACTGTCAAAGTCTGATGTAGTGTAGTGCATCAAAAAACACTTGCTCTAGTCATCACTGTGACTTAATTGTCTTGTGTTCAGGGTGATGCTGGTCCTGCTGGCCCCCCTGGTCCTATTGGGGAAACAGGCCATGGAATACCTGGTCCTAAGGTAAATCCAGCCTTTTTTGATTTTACATCTTTTCAGATTACTTGTTAAACCCGCTGATTAAAACAGTACAATGGTTTGGTCCAGGGTGATCGTGGTTATCCAGGTTCACCAGGTCCAGCTGGCCCAAAAGGCGAAGGCATCCCTGGCCCTATGGTTTGTATCAACAAAGTCTTAATTTTTGCACATCCTGAAACTCAGTAACTATTTAATGCTATGCAAGCTGGCTAAGATAGAAATAATCTCTGTGCTTTATCAGGGTCCTCCAGGCATGCCAGGCTTACCAGGAGAGCCAGGCCCAGAGGGAGTCGGATTTCCTGGACCTAAGGTTTGTATCTATATGCTACATGTTTTTTGTTGTTGTTTTGTGTGTGGATTTTTTGGGAGCACGTGGTATGCATAATGATGCACATTTTATAATATTATGTCTCTTTCAGGGAGACATTGGCTTTAGAGGATTGCCAGGTTTGCCCGGTCCACCTGGAGAGGGCTTACAAGGACCACCAGTAAGGACGATTACAATTTGGTCTAACTGTTTCTAATCTATATGGTAACACCTAAATAAATCAAACCTTTGACAAATTATATGGTTAGAAGTTGTACTATGAATACTAATGTATGTGTTACTTTGTGTAAGTCTGCAGAGTACTGTTTCATTAATATACTTTGAATTATGTGTTTTAAGGGTAATGTTGGAAGGTCAGGACCTCCAGGCCCAACTGGATCTCCAGGAGAAGGTATTCAAGGACCAAAGGTAAACCACTCTTTTGTATATGAAAGAGCGAAGCAGATATTGCATACAGCATTTTATTGGTGCTGACATGTTTCACAAGTGAACTGCCTGACAAACCGGCCGCAGGATAAACACAAGAATAATTTATTATCTTTCTTGAGTTTGGATCTCTTCTGTATGATTCATTAAATACAATCTAACTTCAGGGTGAGCCAGGATCGCAAGGCATGACTGGGCCTAGAGGGCCTCGAGGAGATGGACCTCCTGGAGTAAAGGTGGTGGATTTACATGCATCTTTCAAATATTTTATTGATATCTGATTACCTGGTCTCTGACTGACTCTTCTCTTGTTACAGGGTGATCGTGGACTTCAGGGTGAGAGGGGAATGAAGGGTACAAAAGGAGACATGGGAGATCCTGGAGTCCCTGGTGAAATGGTAAAATAGACCAAAATCAAAATGATAGAATGATTTACACATACATGTGTTTTTAATAACACAAAACTAAAACTTTAATGTTGTTTTTCATGCTTTTTCAAATTCCAGGGAAGGCCAGGAGCAAAGGGAGACACAGGCCTCACAGTAAGTTCAGTAATCCAACAATTTTTTGGCCACTCAAAAAACTAAAGAGGCTTTCACTGATGTGCGTTTTCTAAATTTTTCAGAGAGAAGAAATTATTAAGCTGATCAAAGAAATCTGTGGTAAGATTACAAGCCAAGTCTAATCTGCTTTTGTAATGATTAATTAATAAATAAATGTCTAACAGGAGACAAAGGACAGTAGGAGAGTAAACAGGAGAGTAAAATCTGCAGTGAGACCTAATAAATCTGTTAGCCTTGAATTCATTACTGGCTTACTGGTATTTTATTAGTTTGCCAAAGCAGGAGCCGATACAATATTGCGTGTGATTAGTGCCATTTGTTTGTTGGTATTTTTGAATAGTGACATTCAAAAATAGCATTGGCATTGGATGCATTCTCTAAGTGCCCTTCTAGTTTAGAATCAGTGTGGTCCAGAATCAGGCTGCACAAATGTATTAGTAAGACAATAACACTGACATAATGTCACCTTAAATCATAAACTGTATAGAAAGGATGGACGTAGCTACCATGAAGTCACCTACGGGTTTGCTGACATCCATTTTGAAGCCTTGAGTATAAGTTGACTATAAGTAGCAGTTAACACCTGCAAGCTTGGTAAGCAGAGAGACTCTATAAGTACATCACACCAGGTAGCAGCTAATTAGTACTATGATAAAACCTAAAATACTAGAATTTCACTCACAAAAACTGGAGTAAAGACTTCTTGAACAGGTTGTTAGTACAATTAATAAATACAATTAGCCATAGTACCTTGAGATAATTGCAATGAACTTGCTCCAAAGGGCACTGACACCACAAACACAGACAAGAAGCCCAACTCAGAGACTTGAATTAGCACAGGTGAGGCCTAGCTAGTGGTCCGGTCAGCACATACCCGTATCAAGGTGGCCTAACCCTAACTTATGCATAACTTTAAGGCTCAGTATAATTTTAACAAGTGAGTTATAAAAAAAATTTATCCATTATACAGTTGTTATGAAGAAGGAATTAGCTATAGAGACTAAAAGTGTTTTTTGTACCAGTATGTAAACATGTTTATTTTTTCTGTAAAGTTGATTATTTTAACATGGGAGTCTGTGGGGATTGACTCATTTATGGAGCCAACCTCAAGTGGCCATTAAAGAAACTGGAGTTTTTTGGCACATCCTCACTGGCTTCATTTTTCATCCCTGAAGGTTGCTGCTTGCTTTTGATTGCTATTGTGAAATTGTAAGCAAAAATCAACACATCCACCATACAGTGAGCAAAAGTTGCATTGATTTCAAGCAATATCCTAGACACTTAACTAAAGTAACTTAAATTTACTTTTACTTTAGCTCTGCTTGGGTTTCCACTCATTTCTCAGGGAAATGGGATCTTTAGCTGCCAACCTTGTCTGACAGCCATTTGGTACTGTATTATTATTATAGCTTTTTCAGAGTAAACAGCCACAGAAACAATGGAGTGTTTGTCTAAGATTTTAGGATGAATATATAAATTTTTTTTCATCATTGATGGCCATCTAATTGCCTAGGGCTCCAAGAAGTTACCTGCCTTGCCTGTTCACAAGCTGCACATCTACAGTAAAGCAGTCATATTAAATGTACTTTTTATATTTTCAGGATGCGGCATCAAGTGCAAGGAAAGGCCAATGGAACTTGTCTTCGTCATTGACAGCTCAGAAAGTGTCGGCCCTGAGAACTTTGAGATCATCAAAGATTTTGTCACAAGGTTGGTGGATCGGACCACAGTTGGACGCAACGCCACAAGGATTGGCCTGGTCCTCTACAGTCTGGATGTTCATTTAGAGTTCAACTTGGCTCGCTACATGAGCAAACAGGACGTCAGGCAGGCAATCAGAAAAATGCCTTACATGGGTGAGGGCACTTACACTGGCACTGCAATTAGAAAGGCGACTCAGGAGGCTTTCTTCAGTGCCCGCCCTGGAGTCAGAAAAGTAGCCATTGTCATCACCGATGGTCAGACTGACAAACGAGAGTCTGTGAAGCTTGACATAGCTGTGCGGGAGGCTCAGGCTGCAAACATTGAGATGTATGCTCTGGGAATTGTCAATTCCTCTGATCCAACGCAGGCTGAGTTCTTACGGGAACTCAATCTTATTGCCTCAGACCCAGACAGTGAACACATGTACCTTATTGATGACTTCAACACGCTAGCAGGTGAAAGTCACAGTCAGATATTTTAAATACGGTGAGAGGTTGTAAAGTTCCTAATAATATCACATTTCTTCTTTTCTTTTCACAGCACTGGAGTCCAAACTTGTCAGCCAGTTCTGTGAAGATGAAAACGGCGCCCTTATTTACAATCACATTACCAATGGACACAGGAACGGTAACAATGGGCTTGGTGTTAATGAAAACAATGGAGAGACTACTAATACTTATAATGGCTATGGCAATAATGGTTACATTTTTGGAAACAATGGATATGGGAAAAATTATGAAGAAGAAATCCAAAATCAGAGACGCACCAACAGCCGGGGACGTGGAGACACTTTCACACTGCCCATCAGTGCTGATCCTGTTCAGGTCTATGCTCAAAATTCCTCTGTACTGTTTTGCTTAAACAATACTGTGTTACTTATGGTAAAGAATTCACTGCAGTCCTGATACATTATGTTGTTGTTTTAAACTAGGTGGTGGAAGATGATGATGGTGAAGATTTAGATTTAAGGGCCCATGTGCTGGGTGGTAACCCTCTGTCTAGAGTCAACAAAACAATATCTATATCACCTGTGAGAGAAAGCTCTGTGTCCAATGAGGCTGTCGTATCATCTTCATCATCATCTTCATCTGCAACATCTTTGTCAACACTGGGTTCAAGTTCATCCTCAAACTCTAATCAGTTGCAGCCTGTGGTGAGTCCAGTCCAGCCTGAAGGTGAGTACCACACTCCTGTTCTGGAATTAAGATAAAATGAAAATAAAATAGAACAAAATAAAATAAAGTCAACATCTCACAAGGTGTCAAAGGCCAAGGAGAAGAGATGGGTTTTTAAAAGAGATTTAAAAACAGACAGAGAAGAGGCCTGTCTAATGTGCAATGGCAAATCATTCCACATTTTAGGAGCCATAACAGCGAAAGCACGGTCCCCTTTGTGCTTACGCTTAGTTTTAGGCACACTCAGGAGCAGCTGATCAGCTGACCTGAGGGAACAGGTGGGTATATAATGCTTTAGTAGCTCAGAGAGGTAGGGAGGGGCAAGACCATTGAGAGCTTTAAAAGCAAATAAAAGAATTTTGAAATGAATCCTAAAATGTATGGGCAGTTAATGAAGCGAGGCTAAAACGGGTGAAACTTACTCATATTTACGTGTGCCAGTTAACAGATGCGCGGCAGCATTTTGTGCCATCTGGAGATGAGCGGTAGAGGAACCACTAACCCCCACATAAAGTGCATTACAGTAATCCAGCCGAGTGGTTACAAAGGCGTGGATTACTGTCTCAAAGTGCTGCCTCGAAAGAATTGGCTTTATTTTGGCCAGCTGCCTTAGTTGGAAAAAGCTCAATTTACTTATTTTCACAGAACTGCAGAGTCCTGTGAAACTGTGCCACTTTAACAAATTCATGAAACCAGCAGTGTTGCATGTCTGTGTCTAAAAAGGGCTTAGAGTACTCTTTCAAAAGTGACTGTGACTTTGGACTCTCACTGCACTTTCTACTTATAAACACAAATAGTTTTTGGGAAACATGCATGTCACATACAATTCCCTCTTCAGAGGCCCCTCGTCTTGATCCCCGCTGTGACCTCAGCTTGGACCAGGGCACCTGCCGAGACTATATCATCCGCTGGTATTATGACAAGCAGGCCAACGCCTGTGCACAGTTCTGGTATGGAGGCTGTGGTGGAAATGAAAACCGCTATGAAACAGAAGACGAATGCAAGAAGACTTGTGTTCTGTTCAGAACAGGTAAAATTTGTAGATTTTAAACACCAGATGTGCATTTTCTTTATTTATGTTTCTTCTCTGAATATCATTTGTCACGTTATTGTCCATTTCAGGTGGATAAAAGGAGGAAACATCTATAGCAATCCAGCTCTACAATCTTCTGAATTCTTAATGTTAATGTGATGCATTCTCTCACCTGTTTTCAGAAAATTTAATGCCTTTTCTAACACCTTTGACCTTAAATATAGAGAGAGCTGATATGTCTCTGGCTTAACTCAAAAAATGTCAGACCCACTTTTTATGAAAACAACTTTATTACCTCAGAGAAATTATATTTTGCTTCATATACCTGGACAAATTCTTCAGGGTTTGGCTGTCCTGTTTTTAAAGTTAATCTAGAGATCATTCTTATACCTCATTGAGCCATGCAGTTTATATACACTGAATATATTTACAGCAAGACAGCAATAGTAAAATGGTTCACGTTATGTTGATGTGTGTTTTGAGTACTTTTGAATGTTTACTGTTTGGTTTTATTCCAATGTGTCCACATGGCTATAACTGGCAGCTGTATTAAAGGGGCGTTACTACATGGGTACTGCTTCTAGAGGTCTATTGCAGATCTTCTTGTAAAGATTCAGGTTTTCTGCAGGTTATTCATTTAAGGCCTGTTGATGTGAGTGTATGTGTCAGAATAAATGATTTAAAAAAAAAACATTTTAATAATAAAAAATAAAAGGATAATTGTCTGCTTTGTATCTGTTTATATACAAACTCTTATTGTTGCCACTGAAGCCATCTGTGTCAATGCTCCTTTGTTTCTGCAGTAACAGAGGATAGCTGTCAGTAAGACCTTTATTTTAGAAACTGATGTTAAATAGTAATCGCATTTTGCCACCATTAAAAGTTTGTGGATACTGTACTGCTCTTTTATAAAATCTCAATCAATGCAATTGAAAATCCAGAGCAAATGATACTGTAAACAGAAATAAAATGCTCTAAGTTTTTTCATAAATATAAGTACCTTAATTTAAATTTTATTTTTTTGACATTATAATTCCAGTGTAAAGCTGTTTTTTTCCCTTGTGTATGATTTTTTTTTTTTTTTTTTCATAAAAAATTAGGAAGCCCTTACCTGCTTTACCCAGCAGGGTCCTTCTTCCATCACACC
Organism: Ptychochromis oligacanthus; assembly: GCA_015103295.1. Classification (NCBI taxonomy): domain Eukaryota; kingdom Metazoa; phylum Chordata; class Actinopteri; order Cichliformes; family Cichlidae; genus Ptychochromis; species Ptychochromis oligacanthus. The sequence continues at coordinate 6,099 of VVAS01090735.1, read as the reverse complement.
TGCCTTTAATAAAGCTCTAATTAGGAGTCCAGAAATTTGAAACATTTCACTCTATGGTCAAAATGAGAGAAAAGACAACTTATTAGTTTATTTTCATACTAGACTAAGAGCCCTACTTCACTGACAACAGTAATGTGGTATTACTGACAGGCACTCTACACCGCAGCCAAAAACAGGAACACACACACACAAAGATGTTCTGCTTAAGAACATTTTCTAGGCCGTTTTCACTTCTTTCACAGTCTCTCTTACAAATCAGTGGCTACAGTCTGAATGACATCACGACTGATATGAATTGAAAAATATATAATATTTGTGTTAAACAAGGCTGTTCTAGCAGTATAAAAATGTTTTAGTATAATATAATGTGCAACGTCAGTTTCAGACTGACGGTGAATGGAGTAGCATCACAATATTTAACATATTAATACAGTATTTAATGGATAACAAGGGTACTTCGCCTGAGGGCGGGTGGCTCTTTTTGTCCTCTCGGCTTGCCGTCTGTTGCCCCGGTGATTATGACGCCAAGCTGTTTTTTTCAGATTAGCCTCTTTCGCTGCAACATCAACCACAGGAGGCCAACAAACTTCACCACACGAAGCCGTGGGAGTGAAAACCTGCAGCCATGGCGTCTGTTTTAGATGCTCTTTGGGAAGACCGAGACGTTAGGTTTGACATAACTGCGCAGTAAGTTCACGCTGTTAATAAATATTTCAGCGCCCGTACAGGCTAGCTGGTTAATCTAGCTCAACCAAGCAAATTACCTAGCTAAAGGAAACGTTAGTAGTTATGCTGACGCTGTGGTGCGAGGTTTCCCTGATAATTGTGTTTTAGGCTTTAAAGTCTTTTGTGATAGACAGTTTCGCGGTCGCTTTATGTCACACGTGTGTTTGTGTAGGGATGTCTTAGATTAGCTTAATGCTAGCGCTGACTGTCCACATTTGAATCCGTCCTGTGCACACAGGCAGATGAAAACCCGACCAGGAGAGGTGCTGATAGACTGCCTGGACTCAATTGAAGACACGAAAGGAAACAACGGAGACCGAGGTACTTTTGCCACCTTGCAGATTAAAACTGTCCAGACTAGATTTATTATAGTTTTGTATTTTTAATTTCATTTTCAGTGAGTTTCCAGAGAGGGTTTGCTCGTTTCATTTTAGTTTTTATTGCTTGGAACATTTTTAGTTTTTAGTTTAACTTTAATCACTTTGATGCGGACAGCTTGTGTGTGTGGCTGGGCTCCTGACAAAATAATAACAGATTATGATGTTTACTGTTTCCCAGGACGGCTCTTGGTGACAAATCTGAGAATCATTTGGCACTCTTTGGCTCTGCCTAGAGTCAATTTGTGTAAGTACACCTGAATGTCTGAATGCCTTCATTATCTGACTCTGTCTCCACCAGCTGGTATTGTACAACCTCTTTAATTTGTGCTAAACCCAAGCATTTGAACTGTAGCTTTTCCTATGCATTTGGTTTTTATTTGTTTAAACTAGTGAGCATTACAAGTAATACAGAGTGATCTATTAGAGTAACAAAAAACCATCTGTACTATCAAATGTAGATTAATGCATTTCTTCACAATGAAGAATTTGCATGTACTTTGTTGTTTACATGGAAAAAAAGACAGAATAAACAAAAGAAAAGGATAAAATGCCATAATTAATGCAAGCTAACATGGCACACAAATAAATAGTGATATTAATTATTGTTATATACAGAATATATACAAATAAAGTTTAAAACAAATAGAAAAACTTAAAAGATAAAGTGCAGTAGTCCAAAAATGTGAAGCAAAGTCCACAGATTTCAGCAAAACCATAGCTAGTAAAAGGCTGAAGTTAAAGAGAGAAGTTTTTACCATTCTACTAAAAATATTCAGTGAGGGCACCGGTATAGCTCACCGGGTTGAGCAGGTGACCCATTTGCCATAAGGCTGTTGCAGAGGTTCAGGTTCAAATCCACCCTGAGGCTTTTTACTGCATGTCTTCCCTCTGCGCATTCTCACAACTTTCCTGTCTTCTCTCCACTGTCCTATCAAAAAAAAAGTAAGTATTTTCCAAAGCTTTAAGACCTCATCCCTCCTGGAAACCTCCAATAAACCAGGAGCAGATGATCGAAATGTTCATGTTAGTAAGTTCACAAAAGAGGTGAAGCTTGGTCCTCAACAGTTAAGTGTGCTGTATATAATAAAGAGGACCTTAGAATAAATTCTAAATGCTACCGGAAACCGGTGCAGAGCAGCAAAAACTGGATTGGAGCTCTGAATGAAATTGCATTCAGCCTAAATTAAAATCTGTTTTGTTTGTGTGTTTTTTTTGGGGGGGGGTTTCTTTTTTCAGCTGTGGGTTACAACACCATCATTAACATCACAACAAGGACTGCCAACTCAGTAAGTAAACCACTGTTTTACTTGCGTGATTTGTTTTTATTTTAAAGCATTTCTTCGGAACGTTTTTACATTTCCTCATATCAAAAATGCTGACTTAATTATAGATTTAATGAAGATTCCTTAACTGAAAAAGTGTTTCATTATCTCATTTTTTTAAAATATGCTAA
>VVAS01090489.1:1495-12087 GCA_015103295.1 Ptychochromis oligacanthus | reverse complement strand
CCGGTTGTTGGTGGAAATAGGTGTTGTTTTGAGAGTAATGTTTTTTTTTTTTTTTTTTTTTACAATCAGGGCAGGTGTGGCATTGCTACGACATAGCAGTAATCAGTGTGTGTTGTACATTTTAGTGAAAGACAGAGAGGAGAGACCTTGGAATGAATACCAATGAAGTCGCTTGTGCTGCCAGCGACATTGGGCTCAGATGGACAATTTAGTATGTTCAGTCTGCACCTGACTTTTATTAATCATTTGAAGCTTAGTGTGTTATTTTTACTATCGTCTTCTCTGCAGCATAATGCTCTGCCACAGCCTTTATAATACTATTAGAAGAGCTTTTCTTTGCACTTGCAACACACTACATTCACCAGACACTTCATTAGGCACATCCATTCAACTGCTTGTTAACACAAGTGTCTAATCAGCCAATCACATGGTGGCAACCCAGTGCATTTAGGTCTGAAAAAGAGAAAATGTCCAGTGAGCGGCAGTTTTCTGTTGATGCAAGAGGTCAGAGGAGAATGGCCAGACTGCTTCAAGCTGATAGGAAGGCAACAGCAACTCAAATAACCACTTGTTACAATCAAGGTATGCAGAAGAGCATCTCTGAATGCACAACATGTCGGACCTTGAAGCAGATGGGCTACAGCAGCAGAAGACCACACCAGGTCCCACTCCTAAGTTAAGAACAGGAAACTGAGGCAACAGTTTGCATGGGCTCATCAAAACTGGATCATAGGAAGCTGGAAAAATCTGGAAACTGGTCAGAATTTGGCATAAACAACATGAAAGCATGGATCAATCCTGCCTTGTATCAACAGTTCAACTGCTGCTGCTGGTGTAATGGTGCGGGGGATATTTTCTTGGGCCCCTTAGTACCAACTGAGTATCAATGTACCCATCTTCTGATGGCTGCTCCCAGCAGGATAACGCACCATGTCACAAAGCTCAGATCATCTCAAACTGGTTTCTTGAACATAACAATGAGTTCACTGTACTCAAATGGCTTCCATAGTCACCAGATCTCAATTCAATAGAGTGCCTTTGGGATGTGGTGGAATGGAGATTTACATCATGGATGTGCAGCCGACAAATCTGCAGCAACTGTGTGATGCTATCATCTCAATATGGGCCAAAGTCTTTGAGGAATGTTTCCAGCACCTTGTTGAATTTGTGCCACAAAGAATTAAGACAGTTCTGAAGGCAAAAGGGGTCCGACCCAGTACTATCAAGCTGTAACTATTGAAGTGGCTGGTGAGTGTAATGTTGTATTGTAAAGAGAATTACTCCACCTTATTCAAAATAAGTAAACTTTTGGGTGAACATGGTGAACTGAATAACTTTTTGAGCTCTTATAAGCAAAGTTGCAGGGGTACACTCTGTATTTTGCAAACTGAAATAACAGTCTAAGCAGTCCCCACCAGTTGAGGCTCTTGTTGATCTTGTGCCATTTTTTACAAATTGCAATGTGTGGTGAAACCTACAATATGAAAAAATGGGTAGGTGAAGACTGTCTCAGATCCTTTCACTTAAAAGATCACGGATTTGTTCACTGATCTTACCACACAGCTGAAACTGCTGGAATAAGGTACAGCAAGTTCAAGAGTTGTGCTGAATTGTAGAGGTTGCAAAATACTTCTAAGTCTCTCTTCTAAAAGAATCATGCAGTTTGGCATGCTTGTCAAAATGGCAGCACTTCTGGTTCCCAAAATTCTCATGTGGAATATAAAGCATTTTGCTGTGTTTCAGTTCAGTGAGTTGGACTATGTTGTTAGACCTTTGGTCCAGTGCTGAAAAATTCAGTTAACAAAACTCAGAAACAATAATTTTGAAGTTCCTCTTCTTGATTACAACCCAAACTTAACAACAGGGTGTAATAGCATATGACTTGCTTACACTGTGAAAAATATTCCCAAATGTCTGCCAATATAGTCTTTTTTTCCCATTTTCACAGCTATAACAATCATAAACAAATTCGGTTACATGTCTTCTCTATTTGCTGCTTTTCAGTAATTTCGGTTAAGTTCCAGTGGTTTCATATTTATTGGCTCCAACTCCAGTGTGATCAGCAGTTTCCGTTGTTTGAAGTATTGTTTGAACCCCCTGACCAACTAGTGTTTTTGGTGGTGTAATGGCAGAGCGACATGGACACACAAACGAACAAAAATACTCACCATCAGCAACACAGCTATGTTGCAGGCTCTGTGTTGATCCATCGCTGGAGTATAAATGAAGCCTAAATCTACACGCTTCCTCTAGTATGCACAGCTCCACCTCTACACCCACCTACCCCTCTGTGGCTTGGCTGTAGCTCTGGCATACTTGCTCATCTTCGACAGTCTCTGTAAACTATTACACGAATGCAAGTTGTAGTATTGGAGTAATTCACCCTTACAAGTTGGAACTGGAAACTGATTCTGAAGAAGCAGAAGAGTGAGTTTTACAGCGTCACCTAAGTAGACATATCGGAATGGTAATTGCTCTTTGCAGTATTAGAAAGTGGGGAAAAAAATAGCCTTTGGCTTGACAACGTTATCAGAGGGCTGGTAATGTGATGCTAATGTTTAATAAAGCTAGTTCAATATCACCAGCTGTGACAAGTTAAGAAGAAACACTTTGAGCACCAAGTCTTTGGAGAAAGGCATCTAGTAACTCATAGCCACACCTTCTAGTCTGACAGAACTTGTTCAGCCGTGCTTATGGCTGAGCTCATCTCTTTTAATGTCTTCTAGCACATTAAATACACATGTATGGGCATGTTAATGATGTTAAAATTTTGATTTGGTTAGTAGGTGCCTACTAACAGGTGGTACATGGTGAAACATTTATATCATCATCATCAACTTTATGCACTGATGCTGGGCTGGGCTAATCTATTTAGATAATTTCTTTTTAATTTATACTGATCAAAGACAAAGGCACCTATGTTTATACTGTCCTAAATCAGAGAGCTGCATTGATACAGTTGTCAGCTGTGTAATTAGGTCCACAGGTATTGTTGTAGTGTTATGAGTCCTTCTACAAAATAATGTGAAAGATTAATCATTTGGACAGGAAACCAAAACTGTCCCACTCCTGGGAGGGATAACATGATGGGCGAATATTTTCCTCGCCTTACAAATGAGCACAGAAGGGAGAAAGAAAAGAGAGAAAGAAAAGCGAGAAAATTCAAAGTCCATAGTCACAGTGAAAAGCCTCTTACCACAGTGTTAGTAACATAAGGTATTTCTAACATAAAAAAGTATAACAAAAGGAGAGATCGCTAAAGCACCAGCACACATATTAGACTGACTTTGTATAGCCTATTGTATTATTGATACTGTAGTTAACTGCTAATGTAGTTAAATGCTAAGCCAATTAGGTTGCCTTTTGAGGGAGCATCCTGTCTTATATGGCTTTAGTTTAATGACTAAAATAAAGCTAAAAGATTCATGAGTATGCACCTAATAGACTACCAGGTAAAGCAGCACGTACCCTAAAATATTATGTGTAAGCATCTCATGGATTCTCTTGCAGTTTTTTTTTCTCCCTCTGTATTAATTTTTGAATCGTTTATGTGATGCTTGATCTTTGCTTACCTCACGTTCTGTGCATTTATGTCTGCAGTCTGTTTCCTGCTTTGACCGCACAGAAGGCTGACGAATATTTGCAGCCTATAACGAGCTAACTATGCATGCCTGCACATGCTCACTGATGGTGTGTGCAGGCACACACGTGTGTGTCTAGGTCAAAGTGGGGCAGGTGATGTCTTATCTCGCTTCCTGCGGTTTACCTGTTGACGTGCGTCTGCGGTCACGTTGAGGAGATAGGTCAACACTGAGCTGTTTCTGGGTTTAAGTACTGAAGATGGCATTGCACTGACATTCAATCTCTCTTCACTTCAGCACCACTTCCAACAGGACTCGCTGTCTGTGTATGCGTAGGAGTGAGTAATGACCTTGAATATTTGTATTAAGTAATTCTTCAAATCAATAAATGCACAGCAACCGCTGTAAATAACCACACATTACTAGGTCATCAGCATCCAGAGGTGATATGAGGAATAATTTTATATAGCTCATGTCTTTCAGGGTTGCACATTTTGAACTTTAAAGATAATGCACACTGCAGGAAATGACAGGGCTTTTGATGGACTCTAGTACATGCTCTCGGGAAGTGCCTCTTATTGAAACCAATCTAGTGAAGTGGTCGCTGCTGTTGATCTTGTCTTCTGTCCTTGACCGTAGGTGATCCCCTGCACTTGTCACACAGCCAGTGACCCAGAGCAGTGTCTTATACAGAAGGGTGGAACATGGGGACCATGCATCAGTTAAACTGTTTAGCCCCCTTTTCACTGCAGGAACCTGGTGGTATAAAATATTTAATGAAACAGCCTCACAAGGTAAAGTAATTTTTTGACAGCTTTGAGTAAGTGCAGGTAGGCAGCAGGTATACACCTTCAAGGCATGACTCCTCAGGGGGCTTAGCAGGGAGTCAAGGCTGCTAGGAGGGCTGTCCTAAAGGCAGACAGAATCATTCAGGAGGCTGGGTTTCACTCCAGAAGCACTGGTAAAACCCTTTGGTGATCAAGCAAGGGAACAGTGGCAAAAGTAAGGACCTTTTGGGGATTGAGCATGTGGCCGGGGGCAGAGACACTCGAGTTCAGGGCACAAGGGTGAGATCTAAGTAGGCAACTACTAGACCTTATTAGACAGCACAGACAGATAAAAGATGGGGGTCATCCTTCTGACTCTGAAGCTGACTTGAGGTCATTGGTTGATTGTGGGGCATGAAAGCCACAGGCCAACTCAGGAACAGCCGTGGTATTCAAGAGCTGAAGTAATGTCTGCTGATTAAAGAGCAGCTGAGACTCAAGAACAGAAGACCTTGTTTGGCTCGGACTCAGAAACAGTGAAGAAGGCAGAATCAGGGACAGCCTTAGGAGTGGGAAGAATGTCAGCTGACTCAGGAGCAGGAGGATGTTGGTTGATGGGGGATCAGGGAAGGCCCTTGCTAAATTAATGTGGAAGTCTCAGATCACTCAGAGACAGTCTCATTAATAGCACGATAAAAAATCAGCTCATCAGACTCAGAAAGGAGAGAGGAAAGACTTCAACCAACTCAGAAACAGCCCTGGAAGAAGCCTGGTCTAAGTGTTGATCAGCCATGGAAGAGATCTGTACTTAAGACATACAACGAAAGATCCTTTTAAAATAAAACAGGAAAAAGACAAGACCATAACACCTACTCTGTAAAAAAGAATGTTTTTCTCCTCTTTAAACAGCCCTGAATGAGTCCCGCAGGGGCTATTTTAGTAGTAGGGAACATGCACAAAGGTGCAGGCTGCTCTACAACAGACTGCTAGTTCCTGCAGTAGGAAGAGGAACAGATTTATGCTTTTTAAGATTGTGGCGGTTTAACCATTTGTTTGCTAATATGAAGCATTAAATTATAATATCCACTGAGATTATCAGTGTTTCATAATGGTGATAGCGATAAATAATAGGTTTATTCAAATTATCCACTGCAAATTAGGGGCCAAGCACTTTTCCAATACCCTATTTGTAGAAAACTATGTATTGCACAGAAAATAGGGTTAGACGGAGGGTTGATAGTTGCCCAGCAGGTCGTACTCAGGTGTAATACTTATCCCAGGTAGAGCTCTAAAAAATCCATTCTGCCATTGTCTTTCACTTTCACTTTCACACATTGTATAAATACATACAGTTTAGGTAATCCCTCTGATTTCTACTGAAAAATGCAATAAATTGTGCCTCTCCTGTCTGTGTATCTTTTTCCACCCCTCTTTCTTTCTCTAACTGTACAGTAACACACAAATACTACACAAACACAACAAGACTCTCAGATTCATTTTGCCAGAACACTGTGTGTAAGCATTTTCACTCTCCATTAGCTTTGGAGGCCACTGTTGTGATTCAGAATAGGTCTGCTGCAAAAGTTAAGTTGGGAGACAACCCAAAAAACTTATGCTAGAAAGATTTTGTTTGTCAGAAAATGCAATATGCTATGTCATCCACTTGCCATTATCCATTGGAGCTGTCCCACAAAGAGTATCTCATTCTGATCTAATGAAGACACTATGGGTCTAATAAAAAAATAAAAATCCATCAGACATCTGGGCTCATGCCTAGGTACAGAGGACCTATTCATGTGCTGTTAGAGCACAGCTCATAATGCCAGTGCACTTCTTTTAAGGCTGGCATAAGCATTTGTTTTATTCAGGATGGTTTATTATTTGGTCTGCATGTGTGTTGCATGCCATGAGTTTTACACACACACATGCACACAGTGCTTTATTTCCTGGTATTTCAATATACTTAGCCATCAGTAGAAGTCAATAAGGTTTTTCCTGCCTCTGTAAGTTTAAGGCAGGCTACTGCCTGTGTGTTTTCTGTCTTACCCACACATTCTCACTTACCTGGTCCTGTCTATATCAGTTACATTAGGAACTACCAACCCTTCTGGCTGAGCCAGGGGAGGACCCAGGTGTATAGATCTCTCTGAAAGGAGTTTGAATATTTATCATTCCTGTGAAGCAGTTGCAGGTAAATATGTATTAGTTATTCAGGAGTACAGAACTTGTACCCATTTCTCAAAACACTTTGAAGTAAAGATTTCATTTCTGTTAACTATATAGGATAAGATCTACTAAGCTTTAACATTGATTTTGTGGAAACAGTACCATGATTGATTTTTTACTGTATTTATAAATCTGACACATGGTCTGCACTTACAAATCCCCACTGACAAGGAAAGCTCAATACTGAGACTCCCCTTCCCCTCATCCATCATGAAGAGTGCCTGGCAATCCTGAGCAACTCAACATGCCCTTTACCTAGCACACAGGTCCAAGCCCTTGTTCAAAAGTGGAGTCATAATGAGAAGTATCAAAATGAGCTATTGCTGTCATCATAAAGGAGAACCTCTGAGGACAGTTGGCGGTCCTTGGATCATTGCACCCACATTAACCTTCCTGTGAAGGGATCAGGCACAAGCTTACGTTCACAAGGGAGTTGGGTCATTGTTCTAAGAATACAGTTTCTGTTTTTTTGGAGGGCACTGATAGAGACCTGCCTTCGGGGAGCTCTCATGGCAGAAAACTCCTAAGGGAGGCAGAAAGAAAAAGGGAATAAAAAAGCCCTCAAAAGGAGTGACAGACAGGTCTTTGGCAGAGATGGTAATGTTATCCCTGAGGTGTCAGTTACAGAACAGAGGTTAGTGTGCTCTCAGAACTCCATCCTTTTGATTACCATGACTGTGGCAGGTGTAATTAAGTTAATACAGTTTAATTATGTTGAGTAGGATTCAATAAATGTTTCATTGTAAACCCTGGTTTACTGGGAGTGCAGTGGTGTGAGACAGCTGTACCACCCAATATACAATATAAACTTTTGGATGAGGTTCCTGAAATGAACCCCCCAACTCCCACCATCCTCCGATAGTTAACATTAGCCAAAAGTCACTTGAGAGGAGCAGGTGATAGGTCTGATAATTCATTCAGAAATATGTTTTTCTTTATTAATAATAAAAGTCATTAACATAGCAGTTTTTTTCAGAGCTAATCCTCCCCACAGTCTTTAGAATTAAACTGTAGCTGTTTGATTTTAGCAAAGCAATTTAAAAGCCATCATCCCTCATGCTGTGACAATAGATGGGACCCATTACTGTACTGGATTTAAATGTTTATATATCACAGTGACTATGTTGTTAAGGATATCCTTGGCACGTTTTTCACTCGTGCACTATGCTCTAATTGAGAGCTTTCAACAAGTCATGGAATGATTAATTTAAATCAACATTAAACATCGCCACGCTTGCTGTTAAGTAATAAACACTCTATAACAGCTTAATCTTAAGTACACAACCAACATTTTGGATCTTTTTTTCAGCCTATTCTGCTGCAAGCTTGGCTGGGTGTTTACTGTCCATTGAAATGGTACTGAGTCCTGTCTTTTTTAATGACTGCATTCATCAGTATAAGCTTTCAGTCATTTGAAATACAGCTGTACTGCGTTCTATGCAAGGTGTTTAATTGTCTGTTCTCTAAAAGCCCTCCTGGTATTTTATTGAACTAATTTATTCTGAATAGAAACTCTAGAGGGTATAAAGCCATCTGTTTGACATTGCCAGCTGGACTCTGTCCGATAAGAGACATTTTTACAATGAGGTTAAGCTTTAGGGTTTAAAAATACACAATGCAGTGAGATTGGTAAGCACGGACTTTTAAAAGTGGTAGAAGAGGTATAAAACTGATTCCAAACTATGAATGAGAAGTTGCTGAAAGCGCACGCTGATAAGGTCGTAAATTCTGATCTCAATCTTGGTGTCCTAAACTAAAGATAGAGTGTTTGGAGAAATCAATAATCTGCTGGGTGCAGGAAGAGACGATTTGAAACAGCTGAGATAAAAGCTGAGCACCTAATAGTAGATAGAGAGAAATTTGTACAATGGCAATGAATAAATTATTGTCTTTTTTTTACTGCAAGGTCAGCTCTGTTGCTCCCCTTCTCCAGGGAAACCTCCGCCAACTCACATGAGCTCACACACAAACACACACACTTTAAATGTAGTCCCACACACTGGTCAATAGCGGGCACCCCCACCAACACATTTCGCAACTTCCTACACAGACATGCATCTTATGAGAGCATGCACACACACCTGCATTGAATTCTGTCTGATTTTGTGCACGTGCATGCCTTGTGCATTTAAGAAGCGATGCATTTGTGCAACAAAACATAAAAAACTTTCTCCGAGACCAGTGTGTTATAATTAGTATTGAGTTATACAAAGGGCACCTTTACAGTAAGTCTCTTGACCTGTGTATGTGGGAAGCAGTTTGCAGTTTGAGAGGAGGTGGTTCAAGGGTGAACACGGTTCTCAGCAAATACTCTTACATTACTGCACAGAGGAGGCAGCCAGTAGCATTTTACATTCAGTAACAAAACTCTTTTTCCGGTGCTGGTTTCTCACAATATTGCTGGCACAACATTTTTACTTTAATGTACAACTTCATTAAAATCGTACAGATCTAAAGGTGATACATGGGGTAAGAAGAAACATATTTTAAGCCCCCACCTTGGCTGTATGTACTTTACGGTATATATGGCCTCATATAAATTTCCCTAAAATAAATCGGAAGGTTAGAGAATGATTAAAATTTTTTTAGAATTATTTATTGTGTGCTGAGCAGACATGCTGGGAATAATTTACTTGTGGACCATCAAAAACATTTATGAGTCTGTTTCAGCAGTATGCTCTAAACAAGAAGTCATAAATCTACCACTGTATCCTCACTCTTCTCGCTCCCTCTCTCTCTCTTTTTGTTGAGCCGTCTCCATCTTGCTGTCTCTCTTTCCGCCGCTTCTTCCACCCATTTCTCATTTTTCAGTGGACCACATCACTCGAGTAAACGCCTGGGCCTAAAGATTTGCCATCAATTCCAAATTCATCAGTCGTGATTGGATTTTGGCTGTGGGGAAAAGGGGGGAGGGGTGGCTCTGTTTGATTTGGTGTTGCCTCCTAAACAGCAAAGTGGAACACATTTCAAAGCTAATGTCCTTGATACAGCAGTTTTAGAAAAAGAAATAGGACAGACTGCCCAGAAGGTGAAAAACAATAGTCAGAGGTGGCCACGCTTTTGTGGACTTCACTCCACAGGCATATTTGCAAAACTGTCAGATAAGCATTACCTCTCCAATTAAAATTGAATGGCCTGCCTTTTTCGGCACAGTATAATGTTTAATGAAGGGTGTGTTTGAAATACAGAAAGACTTCCTGCAGTTTGTCTCTCAGCATGTGTGTTTCAGTCATAAATCTGTGTTGTCTCCACAAGGTGGTGTCATGCTCATTAGCTGAACGTTGCACCTCATTGTCTCAGCTAGTCTGACTCTTGTACTGATTTAGATATGTCATATTGGTGATATTACCTCTTCCATTCCTGAATCTACACCACTAGCTGAATAAAATAATGTAAAGCCATGTAAATCAAGCCTGTAGTTAACTCTGATGCATACTTATTCATATTGTTTATTACAGTCAGTTAAAACTGTCTGTGGGCCCTTGTTATCCTGCAGTGTGAAATGCCAAGTGTGTCTGTACAAAACCATTTCATTGCTGAGAGGAGTTCACTAAAGTGAGACAGTGAAGCCAAACACTCATTACCACAATTTGGAGGGTATAGCTGCCTTGACCCATCCACTGACCTTTATAAAAATAATAGTTGCAGTGCTGTGGATACAGTTCATTACCCACAGTGCCTGCCAGTCTTTGAGCTCATATATCCACAGTCACAAAACAAGGGCAAGAAAACAGGGCATCCTGGAGTGGTGAGCTGACTCATGTCTATTCCTCGTTATCCTTCCAACCTAGTCTCTTCTTCTGTCATTATCAGCCAAACTCTCACTTGCACTCCTGCAATACAAAACTTAAAAAAAAAAATAATAATTGCTTGAAAAGTTTTTTTTGTTTTTTTGTTTTTTTTTTTTTAACTCAAATGCAATGCAGTTTGCAGAAGCAAATGATAAGTAATTACACAATACAGTCAGAGTAATCCCATTCTGTTCCCTGTGACATTTTGCCCCAGTGGTCAGTTGTGT
>VVAS01090413.1:9909-20317 GCA_015103295.1 Ptychochromis oligacanthus | reverse complement strand
TAAAAAAAAAAAAAAAAAAAAGAAATCTTCAATACTCCAAAAAGAAATCTCTTGTATTATGTATTATATTGCACTGGAGTGTTTTGAATGTGGATCCAGAATATCGAACGTCACAGCTGCAAATCTACCAGGTACCAAGTGATGAAATACATTGCCTGAGGAGACAACTGTAGCCACAAGGAAAAGCTTGGTGGAGAGAGCAGTGGAAAAAAAATAAATACATGCAAGTTTTATAATACTGCTGAGTGAGGCTTTTATCTTTTTATTGATTTGTTTGACCTGCTGATGGAGCTGCAGGGGTGTGGGGGAGATTGGGGTCTAGGTCTGGGCTCCTCACCATGGATACATAAATCTTATCTGCTACTCTGCTGATGTTAAAGATGAAATCTCTCACTCCATTGTCTCAGTGGTTGTTTGAGAGCGCTCACACAGGCACAAGCACAAAGACACCCAAGGTAAGGAGTAACACATGCTGTTTTGGAAAGCGTATTCAACAGGACAAAGACAGCATTAGGTCTGGTGATAGTCAGTGAAAGTGTTAAAAACCTGTGGGCTATGCTGTTCTAAGTCATTACTCAAAAGTAACCCTAACTATACTCAGCAGAGACTAGAAGAACCAAATAGAGTACCTGCTCTCATTAAAAAAATAAATTTACATTATTCTTTAGTTTTTTTCCAAATCTGAGTTATCCTTTTTGAAAACTCCCCGATCAATCCTCACCTTCCTTGGCTCGGTGTCTCTACAAAAGCAGCTTAATACAAAACTCAGGAAACCAATAACCAATACCCAGTGACAGTGTCTCTCTTAGTCATCAAACAATAGCACCAAAGACGCCTCCAGTGATAGGCACACTGAGAAAAATCTGTGGCTTTGTTTCTGTGGCATGATTTTTTTTTTTCCTGTGGTGTCTATAAATGTGTGTGTGAGGCACAAAATGACGTGCATGACGCCTGATGTGTCTCTCTGGACTGAAAAATGTGGGTTGTGAAAAACACTCAGGGCTGAGACAACACACATGATGAGCTCTTTGCACATTTTCCCATTCCCAAATTAAACCTTGCCATTCTGGTACACTGAACACCAGGACAGTCAACACTGACAGAGAATTAACACAATCCCACATCAATACAAAAAACAAAGCACATTTTTAACCAAAGGTTTTGATCCAAGGGCTGCATAGGCAACAGAAAAGTGATATCTGCAGTTGTGAAAAGCTGCTTATCAGAATGACTTTCCTTAATGTATGGAAAATTATGCTCCTTAGAGAGCAACCAGTGGGTTTACCTGTTGTGTCTGGCATCAGTTCTAGAGTTATCATTAAATCTGAAGATTTGATAATTTGATAATTTCAGTTTAGGAGGTGAAAGATTTAGCAGTTATAGTTATGACAGTTATACAAAGTAATGCAACACACACAACCTATCTGACATGCCCTAACATTATAAATCAGCAAGAGATAAATTTACAGACTGCAACAACTTAAGGTTAGGCTGTTTTTTAACTTGTAATGCATCCTTGGTGTTTTGCCTCTGTACTAGCCAGAAGCTGTAATAAAAACTTGCCTTTGCTTCGTCTATGCTGGCGCCTGGGTCCGTTTAGCCGTCAGCACAGGTAGCCAGCGCATCTCCCTCACAGTTCAGTTCAATTTACGAAGCAACTCTGTGTCCCCCAAAGACAGCTCTATAAAACAATGTGCCTAATAAACACAATTTCTCTCTCCATCTCACACCAAACGACTCCCTACTTCCAACTTTATTACTTCTAAGGGGGACAGAGCACTGTGGAAAAAGAGCTGTTGCAGCAACTAGTTCCTGCTTGTACTTTTAGATTTAGAGGAAAAAAAAAAATCTGTTAGAGTATCATATTAGGATTCACAAACCATAGCATGTGTAACTTTTATGAGCAAATTCTTTCTTAAGTTAGCTTTTTAATACACAAATATATGACTGTTTAAATTTAAAGTAAATATAAAAATGATTTTTTTTCCCAAAAGTACTATATCATGCAGTAGTCACTGCTAAATGGGACAATATATAGAATCCTTTTTCATATGCAAATGAGTACAATTACTGCACGACAAGCAACCTCGGAGCCTTAAAATACTATGGATGCAAGATCCGAATGCACATTCAATAATGTCTTACAGAGTCATTATTGAACTAGACAAGTTGAGGAGCATCTAATGAAAACAAAAGGATTCTGTGAAGGCATGTATGAGTCAGCAGACAGCAAAGCCACACATCCTCTGTGCTGCTGAATTTCTCTGTCAACCTCACTGATTACTAGGAGACTTAATTGATCAGTGTACCAACAGAAACCAGTTGCATTTTTCTCTAACGATGACCAAGACATTTGAGATGTTTCTGTGAAAAAATTAACCAACAATCAAATACAGATAAACCATGCTTTTTAAAAAGCTGAAACATTGAGCCGATTTATTATTCTGTGATATATTTTAACTTTAATTTGACACAAATTGTTTTACAATAGTATACAACTACAAATAAGAGTACATATTCATGCCCTTTTCTCTTCTTTCATATATAAAGCACAACTGAATTACTATTTATCTTTTGATAAATACATGTTTAGGGCTCAATACACACAGTCACCTTGTGTGTTCTTTTATTCATAAGTACTTTGGTCAACTTGTTTACTAAGATTAGTGCTTGTTTTCAAATCAAAGTGTTTTGCTATTGATCCAGGAAAAAAACCCAACAACACTCACATCCACTGCAATTTAATTTATCAACCAAAACAGAACACAAAAAGGTTCAGTGGGGTGCCAACAATTTATTTAGAAGAACTGTAATTTAAACTAAGGATAAAGGTTTTGTAGGCAGATCTGTTCTGAGCAACAGAAATTCAAGGAGTTTCAGAACAAATGAGCTAGCAGTTATCAAATGACTTTGTCCCTGGTAAGAAGCTGGAAGGCTTGATACCTCTGAAAATGAACAGCTAGTGAAAAAAAGACACCTCTTAAAAATAGCACCTGTGTTATGTTTGTCAAAGAATTGAGTTATTACTTGATAGATGCATTAAGAGGAGTCAAAGATGAGTCATGGGCACAGTGGATCTTAGGGCAAAGTTTCCACTGAGTGAAGTGAACCTGCGGCACTTGAAGACTGACTGACTTTAATTTGCTAATGGTCACAGCTTGAATTTGTTAAAAGCATCCTGCTGGCTTGTCTGTGTCAACAACTTCTAGTCCTTCCAGTCTCTTTTCTCTTCCTTCCAAGTTCCTCATTAATTTAAGCAGTATCGCAGCTGCAGCTAAAGCCCTGGGCAGTGGAGGGTCTCCCTGTGGAGTCTGCTGCCAGAGTCAGGAATAGACTCTGCCCTGGGTACGGTAGCCACCAAGTGAGTTTTGTGGGATGAGTAAGGCCTCCCAGTGGAACAGTGATTACAGGGCAGACACGTCATGTGGAAAAAGCAC
Source organism: Ptychochromis oligacanthus (assembly GCA_015103295.1). NCBI lineage: Eukaryota > Metazoa > Chordata > Actinopteri > Cichliformes > Cichlidae > Ptychochromis > Ptychochromis oligacanthus. Next base: position 16,880 of record VVAS01090413.1, on the reverse strand, counting down.
TAACTGTGTATTGCTGGAAAAAAACATTAACCACTTCCTTCTCATTGAGTCTAGAGGCCCAATTAAACCAGCACTGAATTACTTCCTGTGGAAGATGACGCCTATTGCTCTTACATTATAGCATCAGCAACTAAAGCAAGTCATTAAAGGTAATTTGATACGCTATTTGTCTCATAAAAGTGCATTAAAAGTAACCTAATACTTTCCAAGTAATCGAAATCCACTATTTCCATATTTGCACACGTTAAAAAAGGGGTATATCATAATTTTGTGCAATCAGGAGCATTGAGCTGAGCTATGATGACCAATTATGGAGGCTAAGACCAATAATTTCAGCTCAAATGATTGGAAAGTGAGTTAAATAGGTCAGACCTTAATACTGGGCTCCAGTTAATATTCTGTGAACACTCCCAAAATTTCCCTACTGACTTTTCAAGATGAATTAAACAGCGAGGAAGAGAAGCCATCAGCGAAAAAGGAGACATAGAAATGATATGGGTACAGTAAAGGGGAAAGGACAGTGTAACCCACCCAGTCTCAACAGGTTTCTCTAGGACAAAATCCACTGCAGAGGTCTGTTTCAGCACTGGCCTTGTGAGCCTAATTGGCTGAGGAGAGGCTGGCCTGGAGCCGGGGACATGGGACTGGGACTGGGACCCTGGGAAGAGCAGAGAGAAAGGGGAAAAAGGGAAAATGTTAAGAGGGATGGGGTGGAGCAAGGGGCAGACAGAGATGGAAAAAGGACAACAGCATACAGTGTGAATGACAAGTATTCATCTACCCTTGTCAGTTGTAGCACTGTCTCCACCTACAGGAGACACCTGGGATATAATTTTCTAGGCTTTGCAGTTACAGATTATGAGAGAGGAGCAATTTTGTTCAAGTGTGGAAACAGATCATTTTTGCTTATTTTACCTGCTGCTCCTGTTCGCTCCCAGTAAAGAGGATCTGAATACGTGATAGAAGCAAACCGTCTCCTCACTTCCTCCTGATCCCTCTGTCAGACATACAGAGAAACAGATTCTATAAACACAGCGTCCTCCTGCCAGTGAGCCTTGTCAAACACACTGAACAGTGTAATCAAGTCTAGAAATTGCATCTGTATGCAGAAGCAGATCCCAGCTGTCATAACAGCTCATTATAAATACTAAACCGGTAGCTGGTGACCTTTCAGGTTTCACAGTGACCTTTCACTGGTGGGCCTGTCTCTAGGGCCCCTCTCACCTGTATCTCCTCCATACGAAGCAGCATACTCTCCACGGTGGGGGCCTGCAACCTATACTGGGCCATGCCCTGCAACTGTCTGTCTGTCTCAGCTGCCCACGCCACCCGTGCGGTGTCCTCTAACAAATCCTCCAGCAGCTCTTCACTCAGCTGCTCAGCACTTTCTGCTGCCTGTCAAGGGCAGTAATTACAAAAAAGAAACAATATAAGCACACTGGCCTTAGCTGTACAGTTGTTAAATCATCGCCATGAGAAATTTACAGTTTATTTAACAGCCAAAGTCAAGTCTCCTGTAGTGAAGCTCACCCTCTCTGCAGCCTGTTCAGACAGCCGGCTCCTAAGTGGAGAGTTAATTCTGTTCCTGGACTCACCAATTTGCTGAACACACAATAAAAATATCAGTTTATATTATGAGGTGTATCTGAAGCTAAAAACACGTACACAAACAAACTTAGTTTTATTTATTCGATTCAGATGCAGCAACTGTCTCCCTCGTTTTCAGGAGATATATAAAAGGAAGAAAATCTGGCACTAGCCAGACAGCAGATTAAGTCTTCCTACCTGGGCTTCATCCAGAAGGGGCTGAATTCTCTCTCTGGCCTTCTGCTCAGCTCTCTCAGCCCACTGAGTTGGCGAGACAACTTCAGACCTGTGAACCAAAACACACCCACACTACAAGCTGTCACAGAAGAAGTTCTGAGGCTGAATTCCTTTAGGAGACATTAAAAAAAACTGTTATTTACAGATAGTAAAATTAAACATTATATTTGGAACTTTAGCCCACCTTGGAGTGTTGAATTAATTAAAAAAAAAGTTTATACCAAAGTTGTGTCCAAAAAGGCATTCACATTACTGAAAATTCCTGACAGAATAATTTAATAATTGATAATGAATGAAACACTTTGGTTTCCAAGGCCAAATGTATTAACACAAAATAGCAGCATTGATGAGGCTCAGTTCTTTCCAGAATATTCATATTCATCTGTAATTATACAAGGTCAAAACTGTCAAACTGCCATAACACTGTAAACCTTGTTGGCAATGTATTGAATATATCCTTGTACGTTTACTCTAGAAGCCAATAAACCAATCCACAAAGCCTGACATGTGACTTAAGAGTTTCACCAGCTGAGAGCAGTTCACAGTATGTAAGATTTATTGAGTGTGACATAAGCATTACATACAATATACAGCCTGTTGATTGTGTAGGGGTGTATTGTGTAAAACTTATCACCTGTATACAAGGGAAGTGGGTTGGTTCTTTTACTTGTCATGGTGGCAGCAGAAAAATAAGATATAGTGACTAGTTTCTGGCCATTAAGTCCAGTGGAACATTTTTTAATCCTAGGAAATCAATTCTATACCCAATTTCTAAATGCTGTTAAAAGATCTGTAATTAACGCAAATATTTTGCAGCTTTTTTGGTATTGAACTTACAGTTTGTTGTATGTAAAACGTTATTATTGTGCCAAATGAACCAGCCATGGGTATAACTTACAGGCACAACAGATCTGTAATACTGGTGCATTTGCATTAAAGTTTCCCTGTAACACATTATGCATAAATTTGTCAATGTTGTGGAACCCACAAAACTAGAGGGGCTGCATGTGTTCTTAATTAACATTTCACATTTCCTGGGATGGTATGCCACACTTCTAAAGGTGAGTAAATAAATAGCAGGCGTACATGTCTTTGTGACAGAGAACACAGTAGCATTAACCCACACATTCACAGTAGTGTAATTAAGAGTTGACTGCAACCTTTGCTCTGCTCACTCTGCATTTTGTTGCCAGCCTTTTAAAGTTAGACTCTCCAGTGACTAATTAGGAAATGTTCAGTGGTCTATGGGAACATATGCTCTCCTTGGTACTGAATGGATGTGCTGCAATCACAGCCTGCATTATTTTCCGCTCTTTGTTTTGTTCTGTTCTCTTAAGATAATACTGTCCATGTTGTAATTCACAAAGTAAATGCTTATTTAATCGTGAGCTCGGTACATTGAGCTGAGAGGAAATGGTTTTTCTTCTTAAATAACATAAATGGCAAATATTTATACAGGATAAAAGGCCAATGCATATATTTCTATACATATTGAGCTTAGTTTAATTTATCTCAATAACTAATCTCTTTTATTTCAGTCAACTGCAGCTTGGGAACATGACATAGTGTCTCAAACGTTTGCAATTTTGGTCCAAATCAAATTAAAAAATAAAAACATTTTGGCTCAATCAATATTCAACAACTAATACGTTAACATGACCTTCAGCTTTCATTCCCTTGAATCCATTAAGTCTGCCAAAACTATAATTTTATTAGTACTGTACCTTAATCTCTGAATGCATTCAGCCTCTTCTTTACTCAGCTTGTTTAGCTCTTTCAGTCTCTGCACAGTCATCTTATCCAGCCAAGCTTTCCTGCGTCACCCGGGCAATCATCAAATGAAGCAAAATGTAAGCTCAAAGAAGCTTTGCACATAAATAATTTATAATCCTCATCTTTAATCAGGCTGCTAGCCACTGATTAATAGGAAAGCACAACTGCAGTAATTATGATTTGATTAAACAGAGACATATGTGGAACACTCAATCAATGAGGTGCTTATAAAACAGGCGAACTATTAATCACTCAAAAAGAGAAATGGCCTCAATCTAGCTGGCACCTAGATTAATTTATTGGAAAGAATTAACTTTAAATTAGAATCATAGTATTGCCTCTGGCTCTCAGCAAGTGGGGTCTGACATGAAGGTTAGAAATAACTCTCTGAATACAGAAAGAGGACTCGTTAATGTTTCTTTTCCCTACTTTCCATCCTTGTGGCATTTTACCACGACAGATAGTCCTATGCGTGATGTTGAAATTACACAGATTACAAGGTAATCTAAAGAAAAAAAACCCAAAACAATATACAATAAGTACAAGAGATTAAGGCTGGGACAGGTAGAATTTTAACTTCTCCATCTCCTTTGGGCTCCGTTTTCAGGCTTTAAGAATAGCCGATGACATTAGATTCTGGCCAGTCAGAGGTTTTTTCAGAGGGGCTGTTCTACAAGTGCAGATACACATGCAGATCTCGAGTGCACGTGCATCCCTAAAGAGTGGAAAGCCTGATTCAACGTTTGAAATCCTTGCAGGAAAATGTGATATTCCTCCACTGGCAAGAGCTGCCCGCACTGCAAAGCACCCCAAAAGGAAGACAGATTTATCAATAAGATAATAAATGCAATAAAACACATTTATCTGTAATATTATGGTCACAGGTAAAATTCCTGCTCACAGGCCAGTGTATTGTTTGTCTTTTTGCACCCCACTGCAAGAACAGCCATGAAGGATGTGCAGCTAATAGACCAGCCTGGACCTCACCAACATTATTTCTCAGTCATAACTCAAAGCCTTGATGTGATGTTGAAACAACAGTAAAACAATTTTATATCTAAAATCTTACATTGTTGTAGTGTTTAGGTTATTGTTAGATTGTAAGTAAATTTACCATGAAAGGAAGAAACATGAAGCTATTTTGAATGTTCAGTTTATCCCTTTGCTAACATAGCCAAACACTCACAGCACACCTTGTGTCACACACAGTGGCACACAGCTTGTGTTGTGAGTATATGAAGTGTTCGCTCCTCTCTAGGGAGGGGACATGGGAGAGAGAGTGGAGAGCGGCAGGAAGAGCACTTAACTTTCAATATTTTTTCCCCTTTTACCTGCCTACCCACGTATTTAAAATCAGGTTAAAAAAAAAAAAATTTAGGAGGTGGGCCTCACCTTAATGCTTCATTCTGAGCTTCTTTCTTTCTTTGTGAGTTCAGGGCTGGCTCTGTTTCCAAACTACCTCCCACCCTCTGCTTTGGAGGATTCGGCGAGGACTTCACTGGAGAGAAGAGACAACGAGGCTCTGGCCTCCCCCTTTGAGGGGATCTGTTAATAGCAGAGGGATGAATGGATTATAAACTCAGACACAGACAAATATACTTTATATTAAATGACTCAGTAATTCTTGAAAGGTAAAGAGAAAGAGCACTTTGTGTTTTGACACTTAGGTCTTTTATACATACATTTTACAAATTACCTTATTTTCGTGTAACAGTTGCTATTCCATCATCAAAAAAAAAAAAGACGATACTAATTGATTTTGCATCTTTACTCCTTTTTCTTGTTTTTTTTATCCTTGTAAGGAACCATCATGAATGAAACTTGAAAATTTTGGTATATGTGGTATAGCCTGATAAATATTTTGTAGTTCTGTGCTCCACATTACCAATACCATTGCAGGCATAATAATTTGGTAAAATCTATAATACTATAATGAATACAACCTCTTATTCCAGCAGCTAAAATTAGTGTTTTTCTGATGATGCCTGCTTGCATCCACATTCTGACTGACTAAAAAGCTAATTGCATAAAATTGTCTTTTTTGATTGTTTTTTTTGTCCAGAGCAGAATATTTCACTATGCCTCGATGTACAGATCGGTACATATTGTTTCATACTAAATGTAAACTGTTACCTAGAGATCAGAGTTTCAGACATTACAGCAGCAAAGCTTGCAGTTACATAATGACATTAATCATTTGGTGAGCTGAGAACTGTACAGAGAGATAACAGACTCACCGCTGTGGAGGAGGAGAGTGAGGGGATGTAGGTATCCAGGGCACAGAGTGCTCTTTTTGAGGGAGCTGGTTCACTCTGAGTCGAGAGGAGACTGTAGGCTGTTGGAAACCCGCATCTTGCATCTCATTATGCTATAACAAAGAATATAAAACAAACATATAGTCTGTTTGCATTAACCTCATATTGTTTAGATCTGATCTTTGGTAAAAACCTTTTCATGGTATATTATATTAAAACAAATCATGATACTACTAATATAATATGAAGCCCTTTCTGTGTCTTGTAACATATTCAGTTCAGTGCAAGCCCAGCACCTTCATTGTTTCAGTCTTTTTTCTCTCAGAGGGCAGCCGTTTTCTGCTGTTAGTGTTTGTCTGAGATTGTCTCTGCAGCTCTCGCAGCTCCCTCTGCTGGGTGAGGCTCTCCAGGCCAGTCCTCAGCACCTCTCTTCTGTTGATGGCCTGTTGAGTAGTTTTGGGTTTCTGTGAGGCCACTCTCTTATCTGCTGACACAAATAAAAAGTTAAACATTTGATTTATGTTTATCTTTATTTATTTAAACTCACCTAAGTAAAGTCAAGAGCAAACCACATTCTTTATCCCTTTTAATACAATTCAATTAAGTTAAAGCCTGGTGGGGGCACAAAACACCCCCAACTAGAGAATTTGCTTGCACTCTTGACAGCCAGTTGGATATGTGGTTCAGGTTCAGTTTTCTAGGGAGATCTAAATCTAGATGAGGCTCATTGTAGGTGCTTATGTCATCATTTCCAGAGGATGCCTCTCAGCCCAATAAAACCCAGCAGGACTTAGCTGCTCATATACTAAGCAGCAGGGGACCAAAAGCCAGAGTTCTGCACTTCAGATCTTGTTTTCTCACTTCTCTATGGCTCCTGATCAATTTTAAACCTGGGTACAGCCATTTAGACACAGCAGGAGGCCCCAAGACAACCATGCAAAAGCACCCGGGGGACTTCAATATACATAGGAGACTAAATGGTTTTTCCATCATCAGCAGGCATACATTTTAGAGCCTCTAACAACAAGTAGGTCTTAAGTTGAAAATACAGGCATTATGTTACACCCATGAGGTCTGAAATTGCATTAATAAATACACAAGGCAAATAAACACTCAAGC
>VVAS01090296.1:4086-15548 GCA_015103295.1 Ptychochromis oligacanthus | reverse complement strand
GCACTGAGTTTTTTTTTAAGGTGTTTGTGTGAATGTGAAGAAATACTTTCGTTCCAGTGTACTCTTAAGCCACACACACACACACACACACACACACACACACACACACACACACACACACACACTTATCTGGTCTCGGTTTTTAATGTATTTACATTTGATTAAAGGCTTAATGTGGTTATTTGTGTTTCTTAAAAATAGCTTAAAGCAAACATGTATACGAATAGCATCTTCTGGTGAATGTGAGTCCCGATATCAACTCTCACGTTACGTCTGTTTTGCTCTCTCTATTCAGCTCTTAAATGCATGACTGTGTTCACTTGCTTGCAGCCTTTGTCTGTCATTTGGGGATGGGTATCTAGCATCAAGTGGATTTATGCTACCCACCCTATTAAAAAAAAAAAAAACAAAACAGCTTTACAGTGTGATGGAAAACACAAGTTGATAAGAGCCAAAAAACCCTAAATCCCTGCAGAGCTGAGAGTCACGGCATAGTCAGCCAATAGTTCTTGGGGGTTTGTCACTATGAGTGACAGCTTTTATCTCTCACATGCTGTACTTGTTTGATACATAAGTGAAGATTATAGAAAGTATAAAAACACTTAGAACATGAATACAAGGTAAATGCTGGATTATTGTGGAGCAAATTATCAATTAAAAATAATGCGCAGAGCACACATGCTATAAATGAAGACTTCCAAAAACTTTAGCCCAGTACAACTATTATATGTAATTATCTAATGTATTTGTGGTGAAAATCCCTTCAGAAAATTAGAATACTTTTGCGGTGAAGAAAATTGTCACGACCTTCCACACACTGTCCATCCGTATAGACTGAAGGCAACGTTTTAGTCAGCATCCATGGAAAAATATCAACTGTAATTAGGGTTTACATCAGCATAGGGGAGATGTTTTTCCCCTCACATGGAAGCCCAATTTTTGGTCAAATTCTGAGGCTGAAATCACAGAGAAAGTAAGTGAACAGCTGTCAGTTTTGGTCAGATGGGATGACACGGATGGAACGAGGAACACACAGAATGGTACGGCAAATGAGGTTTCCCTATAGTGTTATGTTGGTCTGCTGACAGCAAAGTTAATCATACAGAGGGCCAGCAGTTTGAGGTCCATTTTGAACTATGTGTGGGGCTGAAGGCAGTGTTCAGGTCAGTTTAGGACCCGCTATTATGTTAAACAAGGGCTTTAGTCTTTTTGGGTCTTGCATGCTTCATACCACAAGCATAATATACAAAGGATGCAGCACATAGTTGTTACATATAGTAAAATACAAAACAGGAAAGAACGCTATACAGGGATTCACATGATATAATCTTTGGGATCTTGGGAATGGGGTTAAATGATAGAGTGCACTTCTTTATGGAGGAGGAAGGATGACACCACAAACTCTCCCAATATAATGCCTTTATGCCTCATCCAAATATGTTGAAGTGGTGAGTCAAACGCAGCACATGAATGTATCTTTCCTCCATCATGAGGTAAATACAGTGCAGTAGAGTTTGTGGGTGTGATAGGATGTGTGTGTGTGTCAGTGTCCACACCAGCGACACTATGATTATGACTAACCTGAGTAAATACTTTACATGGTAAAAATGGGAATTAAGGATGGAAGGATGTGTAATTACACTAGTGCCATGGCCTGGTAAAGCTGAAGTCACATAAGGACAGTACAGAGCGCAGCATGGGGCTATTGAAGGTTTTCTAACGGAAAAACACAATTTATCAATTGACAGAGCCCACAGGAAAAACAATGGGGAGGTAATGGCTGGTGTTCATCTCCCAACATCTGTAAATTAACAACCAGGAGCTACAGCATAGCATTCACTCAAATCCCAGCAATATAAAATACTGTCTTCATATCTTTCTTCAAATGATCTCAGGGCAAAAAAGCAAGCTCCTGTGGGAAAGCAGAAAGTGATGTTGTGCATCACAGGCCGACTGGTGAGTAATAGCAGAGCATCAGGATAACTGATGCAGTTGTATTCACTTCTTTGTATTCTGTTTTAGCTCCAAAAACATATGATCAGGGTCATAAAAATGATAATTTAAAAATAAAGACGCCAATGTCAGGCAATATATAAATCAGGAAGTTAGCATCTGTGGTGTAACATTTTCCTTTCCCTTTCATTTCCTTCTGTTTGCAATTTATGACCTCACAGCTGAATCACCTTGCCAAGATTTTATGTTGAACTACGTTACAGGTGACTTTTTCTTGAGGTGACATGCTCTGCTGCGGCTCCAGCTGGAAGAATCAGCATCCTGAGCCAAATTTTAGCACCTGCAGTGATGGATTATTTCCTGGCTTCTACCTGTAGTCTTAATCAGGTCGCCTGCAGTTCACTGAATTGTGGTGAGAATCAATTAAGGGAAACTTGGAGAGTTTTCAACAATGGAGACACACACACGCACACATATAGGGGAACTTCAGGCAGGGAAAAGCTATAAAAGTAAATTATATACTATCTTAAAAAATATTTTCACATTATCCCCACAGTGGGAAACACTGAGAATATGTGAGGATTAGGTTATGCGAAGAGTCTCTTGATTAGTGCTCGGAAAGTGATCCATCAGATTGGATACTCGTTTTTGTATGAGTGTGTGGCCGCTGCTTATGTACAGTATGTGACACACAACAATCTGAAAAGAAACGTTAGAGCTTTTAATTTCCTTTGATCAGATCTCCCTTTGATCAAGTCAGTCCTGCAAGATGAGATACACCCTTAGAGGACGTTTTAAAGCAAGCAGAGAAGATCTGAGACAAAGAACAGGGTTAAAAATGCAGCTTTATTTAGCAATGTGTCAAACAGGGTGTATGTAGAGATGAGCAACAGCCATTGGTGTGAGTAATCCTGATGAAAGGGAGGGTAAACACATGAATGCAAAGACAAATTCTTCACAGAAGGATAGAAGGGATGGGTGAAAATATTGTGTTATGAGGAGTGTTAATTACGACGAGTAAACATAATGACGGCGGTTTAGATAAACTCTTATAAATCATCAAGCAGAGGATAAATTTACTGACTGACACACAAAGATGATAATGAACAAAGAGCCAGCCAGACTAGCAGCTTGGAAACCATGTACTTGGGGACTACACTTCATTCAGTGATCTAACTTAACTGACAGCATCAGGACTGTTTGCAGTCCCATGGACAGGCCACCTAAACTACTCTCGGCAAGCTGATGTTTTTCATAAAGAGTTTAAGAGGGGCACTGGGTTTCTTTCATGCCGTGCCCTACAGATGGTTTGCATTTCCTCTCAGAAACTTTACACATAGCGTTCCTGCACCACCAATCATAATCAATGCTTTTTCTAATAAAACAAATGAAGAATTTTTTTTTATATATAAACAAACCATAAATACATATGCTAGTTTAGTATACAACTATTCAATAGTACAATTATCCCTACAACACAGTGTTTGATGCTTTTCATTGTCATGCATGACAATAAAGTGAAAGATTTGTTTAACTGATCAGACAAAACAAGGAAGATGAAGATGTGATGAAGATGTGAAGATGTGGCTTTGATCAGTAGTTTTAACCATTTACACTTTTTAGGGTTTCTGTCAGTGTATTGACAGCAAGGTGACCCTCCTAACCTAAAGTGACCTTCAAGATTACAATAAATAACTTGGATAAAATAATTGAATGTTTAGTTAAAGTTCAGTTCAGTTTTATTGCTATAGCGCCACTTCACATCAAAATTGCAAAGTAAAGACCCTACGATATTAGAGAGAAAATGCCAACAATCGGACAATTCCCCAATGAGCAGCACTTGGCAACGGTGGGAAGGAAGATCTCCCTTTTAACAGGAAGAAAGAAACGTTTTATTCGGTCCACATCGCTGGCCAGTAGCACTCTGCAGTTAGAGATCCTCAGCTGTGTATGTTTTCTTTCACATCACTTGGATGGACAGATGCACGTGTCTTACCTGGCAAAGCAATGGCAGCAGGATTATTTATGGGAAGAAGACAAGCTGCCGGAGGTGCTGCGAGGCTCTGGGAAACATTCTGCTAGAAAACCTTTGACCCTGGCATTCATATGATGTTACAGTGACATGTACCACCTACCTAAACATTACTGCAGATCACATGCACTGCTTCCTGATGGCAGCGATTTCTTTAGGCAGGTTAATGTGCCCTGTCACACTGCAGAAATTATTCAGGAATGGTTTGAGGAATGTGACAAAAAAGTTCAAGGTACTGACTTCAGCTCCACATTCCCCAGATCTCAGTCTTATTGAGCACTGCAGGACGTGCTAGTACACCAAGCCACCGAGGCCCCACCTTGCAACTCGGAGGACTTGGGAGATATGCTGTTAACCTCTTGTTGGCTGATACACAGTACGGCTTCAGAGCTCTTGCTGAGTCCATGCCTTGAAGTATAAGTGGTGTTTTTGATATGTATCTTAAGCTTTCCTTCATGTGCATTATGACTTTAACATTTCAACTATACATGCATCTTTGTCAGGTTTGTCAGGCAACAGACAAACCTGATTTTTGTTTGCATGAAAATATCACCCATCATGTGTGCGAGGAGTCCCCCTTCTGTCAAGGGGGGATGTCAACAACCCCCCTTGACATAATTAATATAATGCAACTCATACGATCTCATTCCGTACAGCCAATATTTGTCAAAGCTGTCACTGACCCAATGCTGGAAACTTGATAACTTCTGGGCTGTCACTGTCAATAAAAATAACTGCTACAAGTTTGAAAATTTATGATTACAAATGAGATGTATGTGGATGTGATTCTGTGATTCCATTTCAGTGCCAGATTATTGCTCAACTGATAATCTGATGATGAGTCTTGGCTTTGTTGCTTTGGAGGAACCGGTACCAGCAGTGCTTATAAGGCTTTTTAAGTTTCTATAACCACATTATAACCACACTGTGAGGGTGTAATAAACAAATAGGATGTAGGGAACTTTCAGAGCCCAATCATGGATCAGGTTCATGAGTTCACACGAACAGATTTTCTGCGCCTTCTTTCAATCATTCAGCAGCTAAAGTCTTGAACAGGCAAGCTCCAATTTTTCTCCAATTTTTCATCTTCCGAAGAAGGTGCTCTAAATTCAGCTGTATTTATACCAATCAGTCCAGACAGTCTGACTGTAGACTTTAGGTGGCATGGTCATTATGGGAAACGCCCTGAGACATAACTGAAATCCACGAATATTTCTCATAGTGAGGAGATGGTCACAGGAGCATGTTTGAATGTGCAGTATGTGTTGTTCTCCTTCTGTCCTCACTTGGAGAAAGTGGTGGACATCCTATATTTGCTACTCTGACTCATGGAGGGATGATGCAATAATAATAAAAATGCTAATGCTGAGCATGTTTGCATGTCGGGATACACACTGTGCTAGTTACCATCCTGAAAGGAAAAGAAAATGCCATAGGGCACAGAGTCACAAAGCTCACTCTGCTTTCATGTCATATCCAAGACACTCTCTGATATGACATGATACTACACCTCTATACTTATCAAGCATGGTATTTAACTTTGCTGTCACTGGTGGGATAGCATGCAAAAAGCTAAATCAGTCTGAGGGTGGGTGCCACATTGTTCTCACCTATTTAAAATCACCTGTTCTCCCCCAGGTGCATTTCAGGCTCAGCTCTGCATTTAGATCAGTGCAAACATACAACAAGTGTGGACGTTCATACTGTACAAGCTCAAGGAGTCAGGGAATCAACAAAGGCACTGTAAGTCTGCAGCAAATCACATGGATTTTCTTTTCCTTTTTTTAAACTTCAGAACAAATATTACCAGACATGTGGAATAACAGATGAATGGAGAAACTGATTCTACTCCTATAAGCCTGTGAGCGGCTGAGCTGAAAAATATGAAATATATACACCAGATCTTACATTTCTATAGGTTTTATTAATAAAAGATTCACACAAGTGTAGCAATACAGACATCTGTGTGCGTGTGTGCACGTGTGCATGTGTGTTTCGCTATTTCCCCAAATATTTGCCTTGGGTGTAGGACTGGTCAGTGGCTGGCTTTTGGGAGGCCTGTGGAGAGAGGGAGGGTGTGTCTCCAGCCAGCCAGTGCCTTTGAAAGGGGATCAGAGCAAGTTTTTGTCTAATTACCAGCATGTTTTCACCTACACATCAGGGCCATGGCAGAGTCCACTGAGTGACTGAGAGACACTGAGAGAACTAAAGGGCTCGGGAAAAAAAGTACTGTTTTTGAATTTAACAAGGAAACGCCACTGCGTTTGTTATAAAAAACCTTCAGATAAGAACTCGGGTCCCTTTTAAGATTTGGACTTTTCTTAGCCATGTTGACAGCAGCTCTATAGAAGGCAAACATTATGCCAGCTAAAAGGGTGCTAACTAGACAAATAGTCTGTAATAGAGAACATTAATTGAGCTTGGCAGTCCTTGCTTTATCTTTATGTATACTGTTGAATGATTATTTTTCTAATATCTTTTTTGTACAAATAGGAACTTTTATCTTAATAGTCATTTTCCATTAAACCCCTGTAGGAAAACTAAAAAGAGCAATAATCTACGGTGATACATTTTTTGTATCTTAAGCCAAAGCTGGCAGAAAGTCATGGTCTCAATGAAGAATGATGTTGTCATGCAGCTTCCTACGCATCATGCCATTATTTTGACACCCTTTTATTTCGCAGTGAAACCTAAGCTCTCGGCGAGGGTATCATTTAGCAAGCGGCTGCCTTGCACTTTTCAGGGAAATTAAAATTAATGTGAAATCATTTCCAAAATTATAGCACACTAGAAGCGCAATCCCCAACTGCTTACTCATTTGTGAACCGCGGACAAGCGAGAGACTCTGATTCAAGTTTCACTTTTAAAGTGAGTCTCAGCAGGGGAGCCGAGGGAAATGTCTGCCGGCCTCACCCACACTTCCTGTTCAAAGCCTGCCTCCGTATAGAGGACAAAAACCCAAAACAACTATCAGTATTAAGACACAGCTTCCTCTTATCAACACCGCCACAGGGAGATTTACACAGTTTGTTTCCAAAATGTCTATTATTACGTCTTAAATCACGCGTGTCAGCCATGATTAGGGGGAACAAACACTTGTCTTAATTACAAGCAGCTGCAATATCCATCATTTAAGCTATGATTCATTATTATTCATAAAAAAAAAAAATCAGCCAAAAACATTTGCTTCAACTAAATCCTTACCAAACATGGTACCACAGCTATTCACACTGTGTGTAAAAAACTTGCTGCACAACAATCAACTCCATGTCACTGTAGAAAATAAACTAGCTTTCAGCTTCTGCAGTGAGTGGGCTGTATTACAGTATTCAAATTTGAACGGAACCTTCCCAATGAAAAGATCTACCCCGAGTCAGCGCTGTGAAGACCTTGCATGCGGCAGGCAGCCATTGTTTCCTCCATTGTTCTCCCTGGTGACTCAAATAAAGAGAGTCTCCAAAGCCACACGGCTCTAAATATGTATTTCTGCTGTGCTAATTAGAGACTGTCTGTCAAGCGGGCACTGAGCCCAGGATGAGGGATGGCTAAATATACCAAAACAAAAACAAAGCTTCCAAATGGAAAATTATAAACATTTAGACAGAAAAATCAAGGTCAAAATTGAAAAATATAACTGGTAAGGTGACTTTATGTGTGTTTGCTAAACTGACGGAGAAGTGCAGCAGCGGCAGGAGTCTGTGGTTTGGTCACCCTTTTTGAGACTGTGACTGTGAAGCAGGAGCTCAGAGTGATTTTTAAAAGGCAGGAAGGGTCACACTGTCACTGAGGTAGTTTGGAGACAGACAAAGTGTTATTCCACCTATTTTAAAATGGTTCAATTTAGATGAGCCACTGCAACAGTGTTCTCTGGTTCTGCTGCTATGCCACTGTAAAAAAGTGCAATTTTAGAAGAAAAAAACTCACCCAAATATTAAACCATATACATAATGGTGATCCGCTTTAGATTCTTTGGGCTACTATAAAAACAATGTAGCCACATGTGCTTTAGTGAATAGGAAAGCAAACAGTTACCTATTTTCGTTTGACCAGTGGCTGCTGGTCAAACAAGCTTGATTGACTGATCATCAGCAAGAACGACCGCCTCTATGAAAGCAGAAGTTTTGTGAGTTTGTTGGTTTGGAGCATTCAGGTGTGTGTTAATACAATGCCACAATCTTCCCAGGAGTGGACACCCCAGCAAATTCACTCCAAGGTCAGACTGTGTAATGCTTAGAGAAGCTGCAAAAAACCCAAGAGCTACATCTCAGACTCTACAGGGCACAAAATGTTGAAGTTCATGTACAATTAAAAAAAAAAAAAAAAGACTATGGCTTGTTTGAAAGGGCTGCCAGGAGAAAGCCTCTTCTCTCTAATAAGAACATGGCAGCACAGCTTAGATTTGCAAATCTGCATCTAAACGAATCACAAGACTTGGGGAACAATGTCCTTTGGACAGACGAGACCAAAGTGGAGATGTTTGGCCATAACGCACAGCACCACGTTTGGAGAAAACCAAACACAGCACATCAGCACAAACATCTCATACTAACTGCTAAGCAAGGTGGTGGAGGGGTGATGACTTGGGCTTGTTTTTCAGCCACAGGACCTGGGCACCTTGCAGATATTGAGTGAACCATGAACTCCTCTGTTTACCAAAATATTCTAGAGTCAAACTTGAGGCCAGCTGTCCGACAGCTAAAGCTTGGCCAAAATTTGGTCATGCAACAGGACAATGATTCCAAACACCGCAGCAAATCTACAGCAGAATGGCTCAAAAAGAAACGAATCAAGGTGTTGCAATGGCCCAGTCAAAGTCCAGACCTCAACCTGATTGAAATACTGTGGTGGGACCTTAAGAGAGCTGTGCATAAACAAATGCCTGCAAACCTCAATGAACTGAAGCAATGTTGTAAAGAAGAGTGGGCCAAAATTCCATCACAATGATGTGAGAGACTGATAAAGTCATACAGAAAATGAATACTTCAGGTTATTGCTGCAAATAGTTTTTCATAAGACTGCATATACCCTGTGAAAACTTTTTATTTTGCATGACTGTAAATCCAATATAAAACTGCTTTTAGCTCTGCTTTAGTCTGTGCCAACTCCTGAAGGAAATACCTGTTTAGCTGCTAGATATTTTACTGTTGACAGTTTAGTTGCTAACTTATAAGTGGAATGTATATATTCCACTTTCTCCAAATGAAGAATAATGTGCTTATTAAATCTAAACTTAAAAATCAGCTCTTATCCAAGTAGCAACCTCTGCTAACTTCAGCTAAAAAATGAAGCCAGTATGGAAGGACCAAAATCTTGAGGCTGACTCCTAAAAAGGAGTCAGTGCCATTGACAATTTCAATTGTCTATGCAAAATAAGGGGTGAGGCACTCCTTACCTCAACATTTGCTTGTATTAAAAAACACAAAGTTGGCTCTTTTTTGGTTTTTGCAAAAGATTTAGGCAAAATGAGCATGCAATGCCATGTAAGATATTATATTACACATTTTTACATTTAATATTTAAAATACCAGTGATTGTGCTAACCTAGCTAGCAAGGACTAACGTTAAATGATAACTCACCAGCTCTCCCCTCTCATTCAGATGTGTACAGTTCTGGGTTTAAAAAAGCCAAACGGCTAAAAAGCCAAGCTTTAGGCTTCAAAACTGTGGCATGACCTACAAACCAAGGGGTCTACTTAATGTTTGCTATGTGCATCTTTTAGATACAGTCTGCCCGCAGCCCAAAGAGAGCAGTGACAGTGAACTAAAATGGTTACGCTCCTAAATCCAAAACACTGAGCTTAAAGACACTAAAACACTTCATTCTCTTCAGATTCTCTCTAAGTCTGTGGCTAAAAACAAACCTGTTCACATTACACATGACAGTGTGACACATTGGTGATATAAAAACTCTGATTAGTGACAATTTAAACTACTGTGGATCATAACAGGCAAACAGAAATATACAGGATGCTTCGCAGCGCGCCGATATTCCTGTGTGCATCACATTCTCCAATGAATGACGGAATTCTGACGTAACTCTTTATTCTGTTAAATCCCTTTATACTGGATGTATCCTCGCAAACCAGCGCTAGGTTCAAATTCATATGACATCCATCTGAGGAAAGTTGGCGCTGCTTGATAAAGACATTCTTAGCAGGAGCATACCAGAGTCTGAAGACATTATTTAGAAAAGCAAAACCCGGGCTGTGCTTCAGATATCTACAATATCTCTGCAAATATTTGTCCTTTTACCCAAACAGCAATGTGATGTTTGTATGTATAGATATATAATTAAGAACATATATACACTTACATGCATGCATACATAGAGGATGACTCAGGTACACCGAAAAAAAACACACCAGTAATTCTGGCATGTGAGACAGACCAGGCACTCAGATAGTCTGTAGTGTTTTTCTGCACAAGAATCTTGTTCATATTATTTAGCTTTGAGTAATAGAAGAAGTAATAATCTAATTTACCCCTTCTATTCAATCTGAGCGGTGTCACAGGTCAGTCAACTGCCATCATTTTAACCATTATTTCAGCAGCCCTCCCACCCCACTCGTGACTCATTCCCAGCTCAGATAGAAGTGCTCTGACTCAGCCTCCAGGAAGGTGAAATGTTTTACTGCTCGCACATTTCCCTCTCGCTGACCTCAAATGTCTCCTCTTCTCCCTCCCTGCAAAATAAGCGTTCCTTGAGATCCTTCAGCACCGCTGCTCAACGGCACATCTGACACATCTGGGAGCCGAGAGTGGAGCGAACTGCTCTGT
This sequence comes from Ptychochromis oligacanthus, assembly GCA_015103295.1. Lineage (NCBI taxonomy): Eukaryota > Metazoa > Chordata > Actinopteri > Cichliformes > Cichlidae > Ptychochromis > Ptychochromis oligacanthus. The sequence continues at coordinate 4,786 of VVAS01090296.1, read as the reverse complement.
GTCTACAAGTGCCTTCGAAAAGCGAGAGTGCCTCAAGAGCGGAAGAATGAAAGTCATGCCACAAGCCCCGACTGGCATGTTCGACCTGTGAAAATATTACATTCAAAAGCACGGCAGTGTATTTATGAGCTCTACGTGAAAGCTGGCATGTTCAAACTGTGGAAATATGTGTCTAGCAGATGGGCTTGATGCAAAGGCTAACTGAGAGTTGTGTCGATATCATGCTGTGCTGGATTTGGAAAAACTGCAGTTTCAAGCTACTGACTGGCTAATATCATTGCAAACTATTACTATAATAAATTCTCCCATAAAAAGTTAGTCACAAAAGAAATTCTACATTTTGAGAGCACTGCGGTGCTACTACAGCTGCACAGGCATTGCAGAAGATAAAGTAAAATAATACAAAATGGTTTGATGCAGATGTAAACTGAACTTTGATTTTGTGCCTTTCCCTTTTTGTAGATATTGTTTGAACTGATTAACTACACATTTATAAACAATCCAGAGGAAGTGCTTTATCTTCTGGAATGCAGGAAGATGCAGTCTTTATACAAATCTTGGACAAGCAGCTGATATCAATAGATCATTTTGTGATAAGCAGTACAAGTGGTTTACACTTGTCCTTCTCAGTGGGAGCCTGAGTGCAGATGGACGTCAAAGCGTTGGACCGAAATGCAGCATCATAGATGCAGTTGATGAA
>VVAS01090272.1:0-10327 GCA_015103295.1 Ptychochromis oligacanthus | reverse complement strand
TACAGCATAGTTCAGTGTGTACTATGCTAAAGATAGAAAAATGAAGGAAGCATTGAGGCACCTTATCTTAGTATTTAGAGAAATCAACCAGCTCTTATTATTGCAGCCACTTACAAATTTTTGGTTCACTTAAATCATCCTTCCTAAACTAAATTAAATCTAGCTTTTTATGTATGTTGGGGTGGCTGTGGCTCAGGAGGTAGAACAGGTCATCTACTAATCGGAAGGTTGGCGGTTTGATCCCGGGCTGCTCCAGTCTGCATGCCAAAGTATCCTTGGGCAAGATGCTGAATTCCAAGTTGCTCCCAATGCATCCATCGGAGTGTGAATGTTAGATAGAAGGCACTTACGTATAGGTAAAAAGTGCTTGTATGAATGTGGGTGAATAAGGCTTGTAGTATAAAGCGTTGAGTGCTCAAAGCAGAGTAGAAAAGTGCTATATAAAAACCAGTCCATCTTGAATTCTTTCAACCAACTAAAGAGATATTGATGAGGCACAAAGTGATTTGACAGGTGTGTGTGTGTGTGTGCCCTTGTTTTTTAAGCGTCCACATTCTTTAGTGAGAATAGACGAGACTTTGTGTGGAGACTGTTACTTATCCCACCTAGACACAAATATACACGTGAGTTTTTGATTTAGGGGCTGCCAGTGACACTTGAATATGAATTTTACATGTGTTTCGAAAGAGTGCAAAGTTTGTTTACACCTGTAAACAGTGGAGTCGGGTCTGTATTTTCAGTCGTGATGGTTTTACAAACTGCCAGGAAGCTTATTTTCCATCCCCTCCTGAGATGTAGGTGGTGAAATGTTTAAGAAATCCTAGATTCAGAAAGCAAATGACACTTTCTGAAAGCACAGTACGTGCCTAAATCTCATTTCTTTTTCCGTCGCAGGGAGGAAAAAAAACAAGTGTCTGTCAAAATCAAACATAAAAAGAGATGATGCAGAAAAGGTTAGATTCTCATTCAATCTTTCAATCTTTCTGTTAAAATCCCAGGGGTAGACACCCACTCACGCATCCACCCCCTGCCACAGTGACACAGAGGAGCTCCAAGACATGTACTTCAATTCAATTAAGAGAAAATTAAAATAAAACAATCTGAGAAGATGAGATTTCACACGTGGTCTTTGCTGTGGGCCACAAAACGAGCTGCATGGTGAGGACTGAGCTCTGGGAGCGAGGTGCATGCTGGGACCCTGCTCTTTCTCTTCTGTCACCACCTGGGTCTCTGTCTAATTAATAGTGTGTGTATTCTGGGAATGAACAGAGGGAGACAGGGAGAGAGGAACAGAGACAGAGAATTAATAACTTGTGTACTTAGGGATTGAAACAAAGGATGGAGAAAGGGGGTGAAAGAAAGAGATTGTCCTCATTTTTTAGACATGTATGATGTCATAGTGATGTTACCATATTTACTCAAAGGGAGCCAAAAATGTTCTCTTTGCAGCTGGATTTTCTTTGTCTTTATGTTTGTTGCAGAGATTGATAGAGAAAGAACCAAACTACTTACAGACCTTAGAAATATGACATTTAACCAGATATTTACTCTGGATGGCATTACCGTGGCCTCCAGCAACACTGTGAGAAATCTTGGAGTCATTTTTTACCAGGATGTCCTTCATTGTGCATATTAAACAAATATGTAGGACTGCCTTCTTTCATTTGCACAATATCTCTAAAATTAGAAACATCCTGTCTCAAAGTGATGCTGAAAAACTAGTTCATGCATTTATTACTTCTAGGCTGTTCTATTGTAATTCATTATTATCAGGTCACTCTAAAAGCTCCCTGAAAAGCCTCAGTTGATCCAAAACACTGTAGCAAGAATACTAAAGAGGACTGGAAAGAGAGATCATATATCTCTCATATTAGCGTCTCTTAATTGGCTTGAATTAAGAGAATTGAAATGAAAATCCTTCTCCTCACATACAGGGTCTTGAATAATCAGGCTTCATCATATCTCAAAGACCTCATAGTACCATATTATCCTAAATGGAGCACTTCGCTCTCAGACTGCAGGCTTACTTGAGTTTCCTTGAGTTTCTAAAAGTAGAATGGGAGGCAGAGCCTTCAGCTTTCAGGCCCCTCTCCTGTGGAACCAGCTCCCAGTTTGGATGCGGGAGACAGACATCCTCTGTACTTTTAAGACTAGGCTTAAAACTTTTCTTTTTGATAAAGCTTATAGTTAGGGCTGGATCAGGTGACCCTGAACCATTTCTTAGTTATGCTGCAGCAGGCCTAGGCTGCTGGGGGCTTCCCATGATGTTCTTCTTCACTCATGATTTTTCACTCTCCGTGTGTTTATACACCACTACTGCATTTAATCATTAGTAATTACTAAATTCTGGCTCTCTTTCTTACAGTGTGTCTTTTGTCCTGTCTCGCTCTGCTTTCCCCTGACTCCCAACTGGTCGCAGCAGATGGCTGCCTCTCCCTGAGCCTGGTTCTGCTGTGTGTTTCTTCCTGTTAAAAGGGAGTTTATCCTTCCCACCGCTGCCAAGTGCTTGCTCATAGGGGGCCATCTGATTGTTGGGTTTCTCTCTAATATTGTAGGGTCTTTACCCTAGAATATAAAGCGCCTTGAGGCGACTGTTGGTGTGAATTGGTGTTATATAAATAAATAAACTGAACTGACTTGAACTGAACTGAAGTACTCCATCCCGGTCCCATGACAAAAAGTCTAATATTCATGAACATGTAGTCTCTAACTATTTTCTCAAACTCTCTCAGAGGAGTATCATCCTGGTAAGTAGTTAAGTTGTGTAAGCCTAAAAGAGAAACTTTTAGTTCTAAACCTACCCAAACAATGACTGAAACTGCAACTGAAATGTAAAGGTAATTTCAAAGAAAGTGTAAAAATAAATGGTTCCCTGTTGGACATGAATGATAGTCTCTCGTATGAAGGACAAACAAACCAAATGTAGACTATTTCACCCTGTTAAACATTAGAAAAATTCACTTTGTGTACATGGATATAAATTACTGAATATGAGACTGTTTTTAGGAAATGTTGTGTTCATTAAATAAAACACTGGTGAAAAATTTGTGTACAGGAACATAAATCTATATGAGTATTTTACAAACTGAAATGAGACTGTGTTGCCTGTTCACAAACTAAGATGTAGGTCACTTCTGTCAAGCTCAAGGCCTGTGGGCCAAATCTGGTCGCTAGCAGGTTGCCGTGGTTGCCAGTAGTTTCCATGGAAGACACAGACTTGGCTGTAAACACTCAGAGACTACTTACCAAGTGCTAGTGAAACTGTAAAATGTGCAACACAAATCAGAAATGGAGACCATGTGCCTACAAAGTACAAGTTGTGTGTTACAGCTGCAACCAACACATTGCTTTGAAGGCTTGTTTGTGTCGTACTTTTTCAAACTTCACTGCAGCTCAGAGTAAATGGCGAGTGTTTGCAGACAAGACTGTGTCTTCTATGCAAAGTACAGGCAACTGTGATAATCTGTTAGCGACCAAAGCAATCACAAAGAGGTTTTTGCTGCAGCACCCTCTTTGCAACCAATTTCCGAGCGACAGCCAGCAACCTCCAGCAACCACCCCTCGCCAACTGGTTGGGAATACACATTTTTCCCTAGCAATTGAAGGTTGCCAGGGGGGTCACCAACTGTAAACAAGTGTAAAGACAGGCCACATTGTGGTCACAAGATATTTGCCACGAGATCTCTGTTAATCTCTGTCATCAGTTTTTGACTGTCATCATTTTTATGTTTGAATTCACACACCAGCTGAAATACAGTGTCACAGACACCAAACAGAGGCCTTTTTTTGTGCAACTAAGTTGATGGCAGAAGGCTAGGCTGTATTGTAGCATAGGTACAACTAAACTACAATCTGTTACTTTTCAAATGAAATTCCTAACAGAGCCACTAAGTTCTTTAGGCCTGTATAAAAAGCTCTGTGAGACTTAAACATTCATTTATATATATATTGTCTCTTTTGTACTTTCTCCCTCTCCTTTCTTCTGTTCCTCCTCAGCCCCAACCAGTTGCGGCAGATGGCTGCCCCTCCCTGAGCCTGGTTCTGCCGGAGGTTTCTTCCTGTTAAAAGGGAGTTTTTCCTTCCCACTGTCGCCAAGTGCTTGCTCATAGGGGGTCATCTGATTGTTGGGGTTTTCTGTGTATTTGAATTTAAAATCCTTCTCCTTACATACAAGGTCTTGAATAATCAGGCTCCATCATAGCTTAAAGACCTCATAGTACCATACTATCCCAACAGAGCACTTCACTCCCAGACTACAGGTTTACTTGTGGTTCCCAGAGTATGTAAAAGTAGAATGGGATGCAGAGCCTTCAGCTTTCAGGCCCCTCTCTTGTGGAACCTGCTCCCAGTGTGGATTCGGGAGACAGACACCCTCTCTACTTTTAAGACTAGGCTTAAAACTTTTCTTTTTTGATAGAGCTTATAGTTAGGACTGGATCAGGTGACCCTGAACCACCCCTTAGTTACGTTGCAATAGGCCTAACCTGCTGGGGGCTTCCCGTGATACACTGGGCAATTCTTCTTCATTCACCCTTTTCACTCTCCGTGTGTTTATACACCACTTGCATTTAAACATCAGTTATTATTAAACTTTGGCTGTCTTCCTTTAGGGACTTTACCCTAACATATAAAGCACTGTGAGGCAACTGTTGTTGTGATTTGGCGCTATATAAATAAAATTGAATTGAATTGAATTTACATCAAAATGTATTTGATTTTTATTTAATTCCACCTACTTCCATTAGTTCACACATTCAGGCTTGTGCTACATGGTAGCCCACTTGTAGAACTGCAATGTATTCTTTTGGTTGATTAAATTACATCATGGCTAAGCAACTTTTTTGTTGACTTTTTAGTTTAGTGGCTGGGGGCTTTATGTGAACCAAACTGTAAGTGCGAAAGCTATGTCAGACATGCATTTTTTTTTTTTAATTTAAAATTAGACCATGTCAGTAAAGTATATATTTCAGACACCTGATGTAGGGGAGAAAAAGAGAGTCTAGCAGATAGAAAAATCTTTACTTGGAAGTGCAGGTTGTCCATTTCTTTTATTAAGACACACTTGGACTGAAGGGAATCAAAGGAAATTTCATATCAATCGATTTGGGGCAGTACACTTGGGTTTGGAGGCACAAGCATGAACCTAAAGAGGCAGAAAAATCACTTTTGGTCCAAAACACAGAGAGATAGATGAGAACAGATTGCTGTTTTTTTGGAGTTACTGTGTCATGTGAGTGCATGTTTGTTGGATGCCTGACAGCAGAGCTTAACAACTCTATCTTCCAGTGGCATAGTAAATCCTCAAAAAGATTGGCTGTCTCAACCAGGAAAGATAGATTTTGGAGAGCATGAATTTGGCTGTAATTTACTTTAGAGTTTCCTGGAGGAGTGATGGCTCTTATTCAGTCAAAAATCACACATACTGTAAAGTCATCCTCTTTCCACTTGAGAGCAAAATATGCCTTGAATTGTGACAAGAAGGATTATGTTGTTGACCCTGCAGACTTCAAAGTGAGTATGTGAGCTGACTTCTTGAGAGCCTCGTGGCAAATTTAACAACTGAATCTGGCAACTTTTTAACACTAATTATAATTGTTGTGATGATATTAGCAGGCCAGCTCTCTTAATAGTGAAAGTAGAGCTGGCCTTTCACCTTTAAGAGAGGCCAGCAAGGAAATGATGGTTCATGGCAAAATTGGATATTTGTGCAAATTGGATTAACCAGAAAACCATTTGCAAACTTTTTAATATGCCAGCAAATGCCTCAGACTACATGTCAGTACACAAAGATGTCTGCCAAGTCTTGGCTCACTTCAAAGGCAGTCATTCAACAGATTTAACACCACCATGATATGAGCATCAGTTCTTGTGTTAATCTTTCCTTGTTAAACCCAAGTTCCATCATGCAGTTGTCCATTTTCTTAGAACAGAGTGGTGCTGTGGAAGCACACAGGGCCCCTAACCCATAGATGGATTGATTACAACCATCCTCTGCTAATGGGGAATACTGTCAGCCAGGAAGGCTCTTCCTTTCCTTAAGATAAATAGGCACCCACTTCCAAAATTATCCTAACTGAGCTGGCTTCACCTGTTGCTGTTGCAGTGATCAAAGCAAATGATGCCTTGGAAGAAGAGCTGATGTGGCTGAGGATCCTAAGGCTGTGGATTCAGGCTGCAGCTGCTTTGGAGGCAAAAGTTCAAGTGTTTATTGCCAGGCACTTGCCGCATGAGGCCACACACTTGTGACTGTGACAGGAAACCGTGAAAAATCATCTGAATAAAAGTAATTCAGAAAGTTAAAAATGTCTTTCCTGTGTGTTCAATAAATGTCCATCTTTTTTTGAGAAGAAAAGCTATTTTTTATAACAAGGTGAGATTTCAGATACATGTACGCTTTCATGCATTCTCTGAGTACTGTAATATATAAAGAGATTTTGCTGGCAGATAAGAAATTTATTTGGGAAAAAAGTCTGAGCTCTGGGGTCATACAGTACTGTGCAAAGGTCTTAAGCCATCGCTCATTTTGCTTCCAAGGAGCCAGACTTTCTTGTAATTTTTAAAGTGGCCTTGAGCAATAGTTCTCCAGGCTTTCTGAAGGTCTTTAAAAGTTTTTCTCATTTCCAGTCAGTCGTTGTACCTGACCATTTTGAGAGGATTATTTTTTTGTTTCTTAAGTCACTTAACACTGACCTATGAATCATTGGAAGACAAAAAAGGCATCTAACTCAAGGGATGAACCAGTGCTGTGTCTACAAATAACAGATAACTTAGCAAATGACCAGTTTTTAATTGTATCTTGAGGCACTTTGTTACCAATAGCCTGTCGCAAAAACACATAATCTGTTCCTGTTTCTTTAGTTGAATCTGTGAAAAATGCCAAAGATAACACAGTTTGACGGTATAAAATAAAACAAAAGAAGAAGTGGCAGGCCTTAAAATACTGTCTACAGCAGATGAACAGTATCTGAAAGTCATGTCCTTAAGAAATAGGAAAAAAAAAACAAAGAAAAAAGACACTGACACAGTACCTGAGAGATGCATCTGACCCTTCAGTTGATAAATCTACTGTTCACTAAAGCCTTATCAGAAATAGTCTCAGTGGAAGGGTGGCTGTCAAGAAGACATTCTTAGGGAGGAAAGGCTGAGGTATGCCAACAACAGTGAGTGTCTACAGCCATCTGTAAAACACAGTGGAGGCTCTGTCATGGTTTGGGGCTGCATTTCAGCCAGTGGTGTTGGGGATCTTGTCAAAATTGATGGAATTATGAATGCAGAAAAGTGCCATCAGATTTTGATCCACCATGCAATACCATCTTGAAAGTGTCTGATTGGCGACAGCTAAATTTTTCAGCATGACAATGATCGCAAACACACTGCCAATGCAGTGAAAGCATACCTGGATAAAAAACACACAATGGAACACTACCAGTCATGGATTGACCTCCCCAGAGCCCGAACCTCATCATTATTGAAGCAGTGTGGGATCATCTTGAGAGAAAACAGAACAAAAGGCAGACAACATCCAAAGAAGAGCTTTGAATGTCCTTCAAAAAGCCTGAAGAACTATTCCTTAAGAGTACTTAAAAAAAATTATGAGAAAGCTTGCCTAAGAGAGTTCAGGCTGTTATGAACAATAAAGTTGGTCATAACAGACAACACGAAAGGCCAATTACAGTGAGACTAGCACGGCGCCGAACCAATCATGTGGCTTTAATAGAGTTAGAGCAATGTCAGGTTAGGTTGATGCAGACAGCACAAAGTGTGGGGGGAGGAGGAGCCGGCAGCATTGCATGTGCTAACATTTGGGCTGCTGCAGCCGGACACACCAGTATATTAGGTGTGTGAGTGAGATAAAAGACAAAATGACAACAGAAAATGGAAAACTCAAGCGACAGCGTTACCGAATATGACACGGACACAGCCTGAGGCTCGAAAGACGAGGATAAGAAAAAGAAAAGAAAGGTCCGCAGAATTCGGTAGTGTGGAGATATTTTGGCTATTTAAAGTCTGACAAAGAAGCAGAGCAGCGTGCACTGCAAACTGTGTTGAAAACACATTTCCACAAACCAGGTAACACCACAAATAATTTTTACCATCTAAAGCTGTGCCATCCTTGCACAGTGCACAGTTGACTGTTTACCTGTACAAACAATGCATGCACAATGACAGACTTTCCCCAAGACAGTTTCACACACTTTCTCCCGTACCATGCCTTATGACGAAAAAAAAACATAGAGACAGCCTACTTTACTGTAAAGGACATGATGCTAGTAGGCACAGTGGAAAATGTTGGATTTAAGCGGCTCATTAAAGTAACTGACTGTTGTTAACCCCACAAATAAACAGACAAAAAAAAATTCTGTATATAGCCTCAGTACAAATTCAAGAAACTTTCAAATGTAAACAACGAGAACATAAACAAAATTGACAGGCTGGTGTTTCCCAACAAATTTAAAGCAGTTTGAATCTATACCAAACAAATGATACAGTATAGTTTTTTGAGACTTAATTTTGTATTCATATCTATGTTATTTATTTGGAACTGGAGTTTTTCATTTTGTTTGTTTTCTTCTGTAACACTTGAAGCTTTTGACAGATGAGAATTAAGATTTTAGTTTATTATATATACCTATTTTATTTATTTAAAATATATTTGTATAATGTTCTACAGTACATGTTCAGCTTCTGACAAAAAAAAATAAAACACAAATAAATCAAAATTAATCTTATATCTTTACTTAGGAGTAAAAAGGACCTTTAAGCTTGACAGAAATAGTGATTTGATTTATATCATGATGTATATAGATATTGACTGATATGAAAAAAAAATTATCGTGGTAACATTTTATTCCATATTGCCCAGCCCTATGCTGGGCCCATAACCCAGACCCATGGGGCGATAGATTAAAACGATCCTCTGCTATTGAATGTCATTTTCCTTTAATGCAGTCAACATGTTTAATACCAATGGAGGAATCCAAAAAGCTGGTTATGTTAGGACCCACAAAATAGTCAGGTCTGAAGCATGAACTCTGATAGTTGGTGAGTACAAAACCATCTGTTTTGCACATACTCATTATCTACATGTATGCACAATGAGCCATATCTGGCTTTTGTCACTACATGGGGATGCATATTTGCAATAAGCTGCTAAAAGCTTTATATCCAGTGTTATGGAGATATAGGGATTCTGCCAGTAAATCACAGAAATGTGGGCAAGGTAGCATTCTGGTTCCACAGAACCAGTTCTAGAACCAGAACATCTTAAATGAAAAGCAGAATTAATAGCAGCAGTTTGGGTCTCTGGTTTTCAACTTAAGTTGACTCACTGTATACTTACAGATCAATAATTGGTTTGAAATCACAAATTTAAGTTTAAGACCTTTCTTTGGCAAGCGAGAGCAGAGTAGCATTATGGAAGCATGTTCAATAATATTACAACCCCAATATCATATTAACCTCAAGTTGATAGGTCACCCAATTTTGCTCATTATATTACAGATATTGTCAATTAGCAGGCCTCCCCGTAGTTGCTATTTTATCCACCTACAATTACGTCCATAAGTTGTTTGGACAATGACACATTTTTTTATGTGTGTTTTTTTTGCGTCTTTACACCAGCACAGTGCATTTTAAATCACACATTCAAAATGTGACTATTTCAGCTTTATTTCAAGGGTTTTAACAAAAGTATTGAATTAACTTTTTAGGAATTACAGTCATTTTTAGACATAGTCCCCCATTTTCAGAGTAATTGGACAATTACCTGACAAGCAGTTTCGAGACCAGGTGAGGCCTGTTCCCTCATTATTGCATGAAAAATAAACCAGATAAAAGATATGGAATTGATTCCAAGTGTTGAATATGTATTTGGTAGCTGTTCACTGGAACTCTCAATATGAGGTCCAAAGAGATACAAGTGGAGGAGACCATCATTAGGCTGAAAAAACAAAATAAACTGTTCTTAAAAATAAGGAATGCGCTGTCCAGCTCAGTAACACCAAAAGGGCTGAAAGACCACAGAAACTAACTAAATTGGATGATCACAGTATTCTTTCTTTGGTAAAGAAAACCCCTTCAAAGCATCTCACCAAGTCAAGAACACCCTGAAAGAGGTGTGTATCACTGTCAAAGACTATAATCAAGATATGCCCTCATGAATGAAAATACACAGGGTTTACAGCAAGGCGCAAACCACTGGTTACACTCAAGAACAAGAAGGCCAGATTAGACTTTGCCAGAAAACATCTAAAAGAGCCTGCACAGTTCTGATGAAAAGTCTTTGGACAGATGAAATCTATATTTTAATTTATCAAAGTGTAAATAC
>VVAS01090179.1:0-13282 GCA_015103295.1 Ptychochromis oligacanthus | reverse complement strand
CTCCCTATGTGTCAGTTCTCTGTGTTAGCGGTTTCCATGTTCTGGTTTCCTGTTTTATTTTGATAGTCAGTTGTTCCTTATGCGTTGCCTTTAGTTTTACTTCCCCCTTGTCTCGCTAGTTTGATTCTGTTCATTATTATTTCCTGGTTGATTCTTAGTTTGTTTATTCCCTTTGTATTTTTAGTCTTTAGTCTTTCGTTTCTTAGTTTCAGCATTTCTTTGTGTTTTGGTATTCTTAGTTCTATTGGGTTTGTAGTTATTGTTTATAGTTTATTCCTGGATTTCTGTTTATCTTTCCTTTTTTGTTTCTCCCAGTGTTTGGTTGCCTGAGTCCACATGTCTTAGTGTTTCCCCTGTGTAGTCGCTTCCTGTTTTATTTTGATGATCTGGTGTCTCTGTGCTTTGTATTTGGTTTTACTTCCTCGTCTCGTCCTTTGTGATTACTGTCAGCTGTTTCTTGTTTCCCCCAGGTGTCTCCACTTCCCTGATTGCCCTCATGTGTATTTAGTGTCACTCTGTTCTTTGTCCTGTGTCAGGTCGTCTGCTTAGTGCTGCCCAGTTGGTCTTCTGTTTAGTTTCGTCTGTTTAGCTGTGTAGTTCTGTTCCTTAGTCTCCCGTTCCCTTAGCCCCAGTGTGCCCTCCCTAGTGTACCCTTGTTTCTTCGCTCTTTTGGATTTTATGTTTTGTTTTTTGGGTCAGCCTCAATAAACGGCTCGCCTTCTGTTTATCCTGCCTGCTGTGTCTGCATTTGGGTCCTCCTCCTGCCACATTCTCCACATATGACAATAACTAGAGGCTATAAAGACAAACTAATGTGCAGTCTTCCAAAAAGCCAACAGTGTGTTGTCCAGCCACAATAACGTTATGCGTACGTTGAATGCAGATTGGTTGAAAAGTTGGGCTGAACAGGAAAGTAAATCTCTTTGTATATTATGAGTTCTGTCTTCTTCATGGCAGGGGTTAAAATAAAGGACCAACAATAACACCAACCAGAAACAAGAGTAGCCTACATTACTGATTGTTTCACATATTTATGACACTGCCCTCTGGTAACAATACACAGCTACAATATCTAGAAGCGGGTCTGCAAAGCTCAGTGTAGCACCTGTATCGACTAACGACGCACTGCCATGGCAGGACTTTAATATGCATGTTGTGACACTGAAAACAGGTCAGGAGTTTGGAGTCATGTAACAGTTTTACTTTTAAATATAATTATGGGAGTAACAAATTCATTTTTTTGCATAACTGCACATCATAGCAGCATTGCTGGTCACACTCGGACATTTTTCACACCACTGGTTTACACATGAGTGATTTACCCTGTGCTTTTGGGGCTCATCTGGAGCAGAGGGCAATTGGCGTTGAACAACTTTCATAAATGAGGCCAGCTTGACATAGTTGGCAGAATGTCAGGAAAGGTCAAGCTATTCCTTTCTTAAATGCAAAGCAGGGAAGCATTGGCAGGTATTAACATATTAATGATGTGCTGTTCTCCATAGAAATATGCCTGGTGGATAGCTTAATTCTCTCACCAGTTAAAGGTCAGTCACAGTGCAACTTGTCTGTGTAACATGAAAAAGAAAGAATGGCAAATAGAGTGAAGGAATGCAATTCTTTGACATCCTGGGAAATGTTTTTACTGTTTATTTTTTTTTTGTAAATTTGTAGTCTTGTGCTTCAAGTGGAACAGTATGATGTGTTTTATAATTTCTGAACAATTGCTTAATATGCTTAATAATACTCAGTATAATATTTGAGCTATCCCAAGCGTCATTTATTTACATGCCTGTGGCACATTCACTGGTCTGAGTGGTTTTTCATGCCCTGCTTCCATGGAAGCTGAAGCATGAAATAAATTTTACATGAGCTGAAGCTAATCCGTGGCGGGCTGATTAGGTGCTAAAAAGGGAGTAATTCGCCAGATAATGAATACAGCTCGATAAAAATGTCCTGCAAATGTCAATGATGACGCATAATCCCTCAATAACTGTTACATTTTTTTCCTTCGTCTTTTACCCCCAATGGCTTTCAAGTCTTCTCCCAGTAATTTTGAAAAAGTGGATGTGTTGAATTGTATGAGTTATATATACCCAAACATGTATGAAAACACATTTGTCATACAGTTAACAGGCTTTAGACACCACCTCCAAACTCCCGTCAATCTGCCATGAAGTGAAAAAAAATGATTGAAGTGTTTTACAACTGGCACAACCGTGTACTTTTTCAGCTGACACAAACAACTTGACATCTGTCATATAGAGTAAGGTTTCAGTTTGCAGGTTTTTTCCTCTTCCATGCTGGCTTATAATAGCTCTCCTTATAGTCCAAGAAATAAGAAAGTGAATCCCTCTCTGAACAAAGAGAGGCATTTTAAAAGAACGAGCCAATGAGCAGGAAAGCTCAGCAAGGAGTGCGGTGAAGGAGGATCATGGTGGGTTGAGAAACGGTCTAGGCTACACTCCGTTATCTTTCCAAACACACAAGGACAAACACTCCCATCCGAGCAACAGCGGCGCACCCATTGTCTGCTGGAGGCGAGGCACTCAGGTGACAATATGACAGTAGCTATTGTGTGCCAGTCCTGAGATGGGTACTTTATAATGGACTGGCAAAGCAGTGGCAGCCTGTGGCACCGCAGGGCTGTCAGCGTGCTCCGTCGGCATGCATTGGCAGGGCAGATGTGACATTTAGCTGGCCGTTGCCCTGCTGGTCCCTCCTTTGAGCTGGAAGAGGAGATAATGACATGGCTCACTCTCCTAGTTAGAGAGGTACACTATGTGCCCAATCTCACTCATGACCTTTTAACATTTATGTCACAATGTTTGTCATTCTCATTTATCACAAACTCACCTTGATGAATTTCCCTGCTCTCTTGTGGACACAATCATTTGATTCCTTGCTGAAGCTAGGAATCAATACTGAAATGTCAGCTTCTGCACTTTTGTCTGTGTGTTTTTAAGTGCCTCAGTATTGTGATTCAGGTTATGCAAGATGAGTAAAATTTTAATCAGTGGTTCATGATTAAACAAAGAATACAGAAACAAAGGCAGATCAAATGGTCTGGGGATTCACTGAAGATGAGAGAGAAAATGAAAATATTTGTCAGCCTTTTCAGGTATCCTTGAAATGGGTACATCTAAATAAACAAGAAAAAAAAAGTCTCTGAACATCATGTTTCTGCAAAAGAAAAAGAGGCAGGGCTGAATGCAATATTCAGTTGCTGTTCTGATTGGTGCTTTAGTTAAAAATAGAATAACAAAGTAGACTTAAGTGGACAAGTATTCTATTTAGTGTTTTAAAATTTTTTCAAGAATATAATTCATGGTTTTTTATTTGCCATTTCATATTTACATCTCAAATAACAAGTAATTAACTAAAGTGCTGAAACAATAACAAGAAACCATGCCAAAAGTTCATTTAAATGTAAATATTTTCTGATTTTCCTAGCCTAATTATAAAATGAATTTGGGTTTTGGACCTTTAATTGGACAGAAAAGTAGTGACATTTGAAAATGGAAATGGACCCATGGAAACTGTGTGGGATCTTACATATTTTTGACAGAATTAATCCAGAAATAATTGGGAGACTAATTAATAATGAAAAAAATGTAAGTTCCTGTAAACAAAGCTATTATCCCATATGGACAATTCTCCTGCAAGTAAAATCTTATCTCAGGTTCCTGCAATTTGTAATACTAGAGATTTAGAAACATACCATGACCCATTTCATTTGCTTTTTTGTTTGTTTTTGTTTTTTGCAACAAATGATGAACTGTGCCCCTTCAGTTGTCAGTTGGAGCCTACTCAGATCAGCCAGTAGATGAGTAGCTATTTCTACATGTGTGCTCCCTTGGCAGGCGGTGAAAGACAGAGAGGACATGGAGGTGGGGTGGTGGTGGTGATGGTAAGGAGGGCATGTACAAAATAGCGGAAGAAAGTTTAGTTGCTGAGGCAGAAAAGGAGCTCTACAAGCCACGGGGTGGCTTTGAATCAGATTCAAGCCGTGCTATCAGAGAAGTCAAGCAGTTCATTATTACATGAAGTGCATATTAAAGGGGGATTAAAGATACGAAAGTGGGCTCAAATGCTAATCCTCTTCAACAGGTGCAGGAGTGTTGATTACGGTAATGCTATGAGTGGTTCAGTGAGTATTTCCTCACCACTGCTGCAGAAAGTAATGAAAATCGTTATTTTTTTTAATTTTAATTTTTTTTTTAATTCCTCCAAGTTTCAAGTGTTAGGTAAATGGTTTCACAACACAAATATCCCCAACAATGTGTAATCTCTAAAAGAATGGTGTTTGAAAATGCAAAGATAAGATAAAACAGACTGCTGTCTGCATAAAAAATGACAAGGACAGAAAGCCCCAATGGAGAAAAGCAATTTCATCAAAGATCTGAAAGTTCTGATGTTGCAGCAGCTCTTCAAGTGCAGGAGTGAATGCTAAGTCTGTGTGGATGATTCTTAAATTGATCGCCTTTAAGACGTTTTCTATTTTTGGTTTATTATACATTCGAGATTATTGAGAGGTGATTACTGCAGGCCATGGGAGATACAGGGAAACCTTTCCCACAAAAGGGAGCTCAAGCTCAACAAGGGCAATCCTCTGCACTCTCTGGTTGTCATGGTAACTTATTAGACACTGGAAGAGTGGAAGGATGCACATTTTTCAGTCTTATTGGCCTTTTTGAACAGTTATATGGTATGCTTCACATCAGTCTCTCTGCATGCATGCTTTTAAGTATGATGGTATCTTCAGACATTAGCAATGATCTTTACTGAGATTCTGTATGGATGTATGTGGACTACTTCCATTCCTTAATGCAAAATTATAGATTTCCTGCCAGATGGCTTTTTTCTTTAGGGACAACCATGTAAATAAAGCTTGTATGTCTCAGACAAGCTGTTTCCACATTACCAATCCTACCATTTCAGTGAGAGCACTTGCAGAGCACAACGGGAAAAATATTGCACAAGCTGCCAGATGGTGGCCTAACTGATGCATTCATGCCATAGGGCATGTGGTGACATAATACAGTCGTACTTTGTCAGGAAGGGTGTTAAATACATGGGAAACTTGTGGAACAGTTATATTGATTTGTACTAACCGATTTTAAGTAGCATAATCTATCAAAGTTTAAGAAAGAAAGAAAGTATATCACACAAATAAAATGAAACACAACAGTATGAAACCTGGCTGAAGTACAAAAAAGTTCAGGGAGCTTTTTCCTGTGTAGCAGATAAAATCAGCTGACATGAGGCAGTGACGAGCTAGTGGTATGGAATGAGGCTCCGGTGAGGTAAACTTACACCTCCACCACTACAAACACAATGGCCTTACCTAATCTATGGGATCACACTGGTAATTTATAGAGCTCCCTCTCAACCCTGCCTGTTGCGTTATCTCACTTTGGACAGCTGGCTAACGGCAGTGTGGTCGCCATGGAAACATGCTCAGTTTCTGACAGAGAGAAATAAGACACAACTCAACTCTGAGATATAAAAGAAGCAATGGAAAGAAACTTGTGGCAGGGCAGTTTTCTTCTGGTTATACTATCAACTGCCACTGGTGTTTGAAGATGCAGAACTGTGGGCAGATTTTTACTATCAGGAATGTCAAGCAACTTTAAACGAAATGTGACCCCTGGGTAGCAGTATTAACTGTTTTACATTGTGTATTTTACCAATGACTAATTGTTTGACTGTTTGTTCGCCAGTGAAATCTATGCCTGAAAAAAGCCACGAGGCACTCTGCCCAGTTATTAGAAACAAAAATATACAAAAATGTTTTTTTTACAACCAAGAAATTGGGGCTTGCACAGATGGTTCATGTTTACTGTTGCCTTTGAACTTCTACTAAAACATTTCTTCTTTTTTTTCTCTCCCTCTTTCCCTTCCCTGTCTCAGTGGCAGCCATTTGCAAACTAAGGATGACTTGCAGTCCCATGCAAAGACTTGTCTTTGACTCAAATGCTTGTTACCTCATTTAGTTTAGCTGAAATATTTTAATGAAACTGAGGTGCCTTGTCACATACACTGTAAAAGTATACTGCCGATTCAGAAAGTGACTAAGACTCTGTCAGGGGAGTGATGCTACTTAATTAGGCAGTGCTATTAATTTTCAGTAAATAACACCTTCTCTAAGCACCTATGTTACATATTATAGTCTTTTGATACTTAGTCTTGATAATAAAAGACAAATTAATATGCATGCCACAAGAGCTACATTCAGAGAAGATGGGAGCACTGGGATCATGGTAATTAGTTGGAAGGGTGTCCGCAGCAAACAGGAATACTTCTCCTGCTGACTGAAAACTGAGCCACGTCGTCTGTGGCGATAAGCTGCTAATTTCGATTGAAGCATAGCCATAGTGATTAAAAAGCATAGGGAAAGGTTTTAGTTATATCAAAATATAATGTTAAGAAGTAGCAGGCATGTAGACATGGTCATCTTGACATGCCTAAGTAGACGTGCATTTCTACATTGACCATGTAGACATACCTCTCTAAATAACCACTCATTACCAAAACCAACCAAAGTATGCAGAAGAGCATCTCTGAATGCACAACATGGGCTACAGCAGCAAAAGATCACACTGTGGTGCCACTCCTGTCAGATAAAAACAAGAAAGTGAGGCTACAATTTATGTGGGCTCAGTAAAATTGCCTGGTCTGCATGGTACAACTCTGCATATGCCTGTTGAAATAAAGTTTCAAATGTATATGTTTTTAAGTTTAGTTGAATGCAACTGTATTTATCTCTGTAAGGACAATTGTCAGTTGTAAAAACCTGAAACATAAAAACTGCTTACATTTTTTTTTATCAACATCTTCAGTGCTGTCTCTGTATATGAATGTTTTATGGCTATTCAGAGCCATGCAGCTGTATTCAGAGGGTTATAGTTTCATTTTTATCTGGTATTCTCTTAGCCTTCTAAACTCATCCGACAGTGCTAGATGTCCACACTGTCACAAGGTTATATCCTTTTGTTGACTGTGACAGGCTTGCCATCAACAAGCTAATTATGTAGTGTAGCATGTGAGACTTTGAAAACTGAATGAATCACATTCAAAACAGAGGCTCATTCTGACTCTGTGCCAAAATGTTTCAACACATCCAATTATCTGTCTAACAAGTAGTGCAAATAATGAGCTCTGTTACAAGAAACAGACATGCAAAACTTTCTCCTGGTTAAATTCTTTGTCATTAACTATATTATAATCAGAACCTGGGAGTCTAAAGAGAGAAAGACCAAAACTAATGATGTCCCTTAAGAAACAAAATTACAGGGAACCAAATAATATGGTATGCCTGTTGTAGCAGGTGGTAAATCTTAAGGTAAAGGAGTCCACAGCTGCAATGATCTGATGATGAAATGACATCTATTTTAATAGATAAATTATGATAATTGCAACAATTAAAATTTTATTCATCTTAGGTAATATTAAATGTTTAGGGAGTACTTATCAGTAGTTTCTCTATTTTATTGTTTTGCAATACAGTGTGTAGGACTGAGCTATACTACGTATGTAAATCATTGACTTAGGCTCCACATTTCCTGCTTCTTTTTTTTTTCTAATGCGCAGCAGAGAGCATTCACTGTGATTCCAAAAAGAAGTCCAACTATATAGAAGTGTCTAAGAAAGTGACGTTTTGTTGTTTGTTTTTTTCCTTGATGTCATATACTGTATTTAAAAGATGGACATAGATCCCAGGTCTGAAAGTGAAGACAATGAGGAGGTGCCTTAAATGTATATTCTTTTTAATGGCCAGCAGGGGGCAACTTCTGTGTATGGGAAAATGGCCCTAGACTCCCTTTCTCTGTGACCTCACTTTCCTGATGACTATACTGGGCTCAGTCACGAGCTTCAGGTCATATTAAATACAACATAAAGTTAATTTTGTACATTATGGGCACTTTAAGAGTCAGAAAGGATGATAAAAACCAGAGTATGCTCACTGGGTAATAACAAGTGAGTGACAAGTCATTACCCAATGAGTGTGCAGTGTGCCTCATTTTCTCAGTCAGACATGTTGCCCATGATGTCTAGTTTAAAAAACAAACAAACAAACAAAAAAACAAGATGGCTTTAAAACTTGAATTGACAAACCAGTATGTGGCATCAAGTTGGCTTTGTCCATTTTTTTCTATACAGTCTATGGCTGTATTGTCTGTATGTATGTATCTATGGGTGTGCTGTGCCCGTAGCTGATGCCTGAGCTTTTGGATCACTCTTTGAAAATTCTGAGATAAATATATCTAACAATTTGGTTTCTATTTGATGGTAAAGGATGATAAACATTAATGATAGTAAAACAGGTGAAGCAAATGAGGGCCAGTGGTTCACAGAGGCTTTGAGATCAAGTCACATATAAGCTTTTGTGACATTACCCAGATGTGCAGGACAGCTGCTTGGGTCCTTCTGTTACAAACAGCCAGGCACAGGTGTCTGCCTCCTCTCAGAATCATCTTGGTAATATTCTCTCTGACTTGCTGCTATTCCCAGACTAATTGATGTCTGAAAAGCAAACCCATCCAGGTCCAAGAATAGATCTGACTTCCACCCACTCACCTCGCAACGAATCCGAAGTGGCATCTGTCCAGTGCTTTTACTCTCCTGTCAGTGTATGGGTATGATGTATGACTAGAGTATAGTACACATGGATGAGTCACTAAAGCCTCTGTTTATTCATGTCACACAGGGGGTTAAGGTCCCTTGGTGTGTTTAGCAATATGAATCAGTTTTGTGTGATTGTGAAGATTCTGTGATTCCAAAAGAAACACAGCAATTTTTTTTTTTTTGCTTTAGAAACAAACAAAACTTTCGTTCTGGCTGTGAAAAAGCATTGAGATTACACTGCAATTTGACAGGCAATTCAAATGGATGTATGTCTACAGGAGGGCTTTCTCTGTGAAAGCAGATGAAAGTGTGTTTAGGAGGCAAAGGTGGACGGGATAACAAGTGGCTCCCCTGACCTGCCTGCTGGCACTTTGGGCTGTGTTCTCATAATGTGCTCACCTGCTAGGCTCTCACCCCACCCCTGTCAGCCTCTTGTCCCTCTCTCTTTTTTCCCATCTGCACCCTTAGTTACAATGGTCAAAAGTGGAGCACTCAAATTACAGTCTTGTGGAGCTTAAAATAGCCAGAAACTGTGTGTGTGTGTATGTGTGGAGGGAGTGTGGATGGTCCTGTTTTTGCGTCAGCCCTGCCATAGCAACCGGTCTTTACTTGTGAGCGTCTCTCCTTCTACTTCAAATGTTTCTTTTCATTAGCATCAGAGAAACTGTCCACACCAATACAGCTCATTGCATTCTGTTTGTGGTGCATTACGTAATAATCAAGCATCATAATATGCAGCTTGAAGAAGTAAACACGCTCACACAGTACAAAGGGGACAGCAGAGACCGACACAAGTATTACATTCAGCCTTCATTTGTTCCTCTCTCTCCTGTTCTCTACATATGCACAGCGTGCTGCATAGTAACTCTATTTACAAACCACTATGTGTCACTTATTACAAATGAGGGCTAATTGAGGTTGCATGAAATTGAAATTCAGTATTAAAGCAGCCTGTTGCAGGATTATGAGAAGCATTACTTTAAAACAGTGACATACAGACAGAACACAGCTCAAGTGTGTCAAGTCTACAGATGTATTTCTGCTTCATCAGCCTGATCAGACATTCAGTGTATCACAAAGGAAATGTTAAGTCTTTAATTGTTTGCGTGCCTCCACTGAGGTACTTAGACTTGATTTACTGCACAGAGCATGGTGAATTCCAAATGTTATTCTGTCATTTCTGCATATCAAAACTGCAGAAACAACTCCTGAACACAGCACTCTTATTTTAAGTTTACATGGCAAACTATTAGAAAATAGTCATCTATTTCAACATCCTGTAGGCATAGTAGATTAACACAGGTCCTAGATCCATTCTCCCTTTCACTTAGTAGCACTCCCCACTCTGTGTTGAGGAACATACCGGAATCTGTAGCTGCTAAATGCATCAATATGTTCACCAATTTCTTGATGCGTTTTCATTTTCTAAGCTTCCAAAGCAACTGCATGGGAGTGAATCAAATCAGTAAACAAAACAGTGAGCTGAAAGATGTTTAGGTCCTTTAAGGTAGAGGTAAGAGAGAAGTGAGTGTGAGGTGGAGGTGGTGGGTGTTCTGTTTTGATACTGCAAGCAAACCTGTTTACGTTCCTATGTCATTTTTTATTCATTATTTTGCAAGTGTAGATGGTAGGTGTTTTAAAATAACTTAATTGTGATAGTTTTTCACTATAGGCGGGACATTGATGTATCTCTAACTGACCCAGTTGTTGTCAGTAAGGGTTCAGCCTTGATTCTGGAGGTTTGCTGTAGACCCAGAACTGTGCACAGAGGTAATCTCAAGCCTGTGGATCTCGTTGGTACTGTTCAACATTCCAGTCCTTGGCTGTCGAAAGCCAAGCCCCGTAGGTCCAAGTCTGGCCAACTCCCTCCGGCCTGGCTTCAGGAAAGGGCCCTGCTGTCCCACATCTGTCCTCTTTTGGCCACCTTATTTGAGACTCTTCCAGTTTGGTGTGTGAGACACTGAGCTAGTTTTCTGCTGACACAAAAACAAACCTTTCAAAGTCACAGAAATGTGCAGACTTCAAGTATATGCACTCGACAGCCACTTAATTAGGTACACTTTTTCAACTGCTCGTTAACGATAATATCTAATCAGCCAATCACATGGCAGCAGTTCAGTGTATTCAGGCATGTAGACATGGGCAAGATGACCTGCTGAAGTTCAAACTCAACATCAAAAGGGGGAAGAAAGGTGATTTTGAATGTGGCATGGTCGTTGCCAGACAAGCTGGTCTGAGTATTTCAGAAACTGCTGACCTATTGGGATTTTCCCCACACAGCCATCTCTAGGGTTTACAGAGAATGGTCAGAAAAATAAAATATCCAGTGAGTGGCAGTTCTCTAGATGAAGACCACACCTGGTGCCACTCCTGGTGTCAAATAAGAACAGGAAACTGAGGCTACAATTCACACAGAGTCACCAAAACTGGACAACAGAAGATTGGAAAAACGTTACCTGGTCTGATGAGTCTCGATTTCTGATGCGAGATTTGGATGATAGAGTCAGAATTTGGTGTAAACAACATGAAAGCATGGATCCATCCTGCCTTGTATTAACAGTTCATGCTGGTGGTGGTGTAATGATGTGGGGGATATTTTCTCTGCACACTTTGCCCCTTTTAGTACCAACTGAGCATCGTTTAAAGTCCACAGCCTACCTGAGTATTGTTGCTTTATGACCACAGCAGAAATAACGTGCCATGTCACAAAGCTCAAATCAACTAAAACTGGTTTCTTGAACATGACAATGAGTTCACTGTACTCAAATGACCTCCACAGTCACCAGATCTAATAGAGCACCTTTGGGATGTGGTGGAAGGGGAGATTGGCATCATGGATGTGCGGCAGACAAATCTGCGGCAAGTGTGTGATGCTGTCATGTCAATATGGACCAAAATCCACACTGTCCAAATGTTCCTATTGTCTATTATTTAGGCCAGCATCCTAAAAGAAGTCACCATTTCCTGTCAGAACTTTGAGAATAAAATAAAAAAAAAGGGATGCAGAGCTATGTGAGTGACTGAGCTTGTGAGTTGGGATTCTACCTAAAATGATATAATGATATATCTTTTGGCTAACCCACCCCTAATTTCTTATACATTTCAAAATTCTTGCCCATTATGTTCTTATCCATAGTTAATAATAAATTAATAAAAATGAATCATGTTTCCCTGCAAAGCAACTGTTAGATTCATTCTTTGCAAGTTTGAATAACTGTTTGCCTCTGTCAGTATCACTCTTGATGTAATTTGGTCTTTAATTATAAAACATACAGAATGTTTTGAGTAGAATCCAATGAAACCACTGTTTACCTCAGAAAACGATTAAGCAATGAGAGGGATGGTAGAGAAAATTACACCGTTGTAGGCTGGTTTACCATGTGGCAGTAATAATATTGCCCACTTTAACAAGTTTAATGGACTTAATGGACAGCACTTAAGTCAACAACAATTTACTGCAACAAAAGAAGGGCCTTTTCACTATGTTAATGCTTTCAAATTAAATTACTTTCTGTTTCTTAATTTCTGCCTGGCTGCTCGTATTCTTCAAAGCTGCAGGCAGCTGCCTGTCTTTAGCTGTATACTGTCAACACACATCTGCCTTCTTCGGTGAACAATCAAACTGCACTTGGTTTCTTTTCCTTATCCACCGATCAGGTGCATCTGTGCATGCGTGTGTAGGTGTGTGTGTTTACATACCAGTGCATGGGAGAAATCAGAGCTGTTGCCAATCCCTCCTACTATTTAATGATCAGTATATATGTTGTAAGTGTTTTTTGAGATCTGGGGAGCATAAAAATAAAATCTGAATGTTCTGTGGCTTAGAATGACTAGAAGGACTTAGGAGTTAGAGATTATCATAAGTGGAGACACAATTATCCCCCCACATCTGCCCCAAAAAAGAACTTGGAGCTAATCTTTTTTTTTGCCGTATTTGTAAATGGCAAAAAACCCAAAAATGATCCGTTATCATTTCGGAAAACTAATAAGGTATGTCATAATAGGTTTTTCTGGCCATCATACTGCTTTGAGACTTTCAGTATTAAGTCTTTATGATTTATGAGTCCAGTCCTGTACTTATTTTTACATGAATGAAATTGTGTATCTTACATTGAAATAATAGCTGTAGACAGCTGTCTGGAACAGTTTTTCTTTTTACTCCTTGATTCAAATACTGAAGGTTCTTCTACAAAAATATTGTTTTTATAAGCTTAAATATGTCAGGTATAACTATGTAATACAATAAAGAAAGAATGCCGATATATTAAAATGCATCTGAAACAGCCCGCAGTATTGATCCTTAGGGTAGTATATAAACAATAAATGTTAAGTGAATTGGACTCATGACAATACAATACACTTGAACACCTTGGTAGTGGTGAACCAAAAAGAAATAGGAACCTGAAAAATCACTGAGCTTCGTCAGCCTGCAGTGGATGCTGCTCTAAATTCAAAAGGCTTCCAAGTGTTCGGTCAGTGCCTGTGTGTAGTGTCTGTCTTGTGTCATGTTGAGTTAATGTTTTCTGATTCATGACAAATCAAATCGAAATCACCTGCTTTTTCCAAGGCCTTCAAGAGGGCAAGAGAGTTTGTCTGTCTCCTCTTCCTCTCACCAGTCTCAAAGGGATGCACACACACACACACACACACACACACA
>VVAS01090167.1:0-10000 GCA_015103295.1 Ptychochromis oligacanthus | reverse complement strand
TCTGGTACATGTTGTATCTACACCCTCTGTCACACAGGACAAAGGAGCTTAGCTGGATTCTGCTGCAGTGATTTGTCACCAGCAGCATAATGCTATGGGTCACCTTTGTGTACTCCATTCTGCAGGTGTGCTGATGTGTGTGTCTGTGTTGTTAGAGTGCCTTCAGTACTGTGGAAAATCTGAAGCAATCAGTAGAGAGCAGCCCCAGGCTAAAAGTTCGCAAAATGCTGAAAAGTCTTCGGACTCACTCATTTACAGGAAGTATATTTATTCACACAGAAACTAACCAACTTTTATTTATTCGAATATTAATCTCTAAGTTCTATGCCTTAAGAGAAACTTAAGAGCAACAGTTAAAACATAATGAACAGAAAGATATCGTCACAAAGATCGGATGCACATCTTATGTTTGTATTGTTGCTAGGGGCAACTGAAGATGAAACCAAGGCAATGTTGGTAAAGAAAGGGCTGCACAGTGGAGGTTGCATCAACCTGTGGTGCAGGGCATGTTTGTGGATTTCTGAGTTAATAAACACTGATCTCTGTCTGCTGGTGATTGTAATAATGGCATTTATGATGTGTGTATGTGCGTCTGTGTATTTGGGAGTTACATGCATGCTTCACCGTGTGCACCCTTCACAAGGATTAGCCACTTGATTATCACTTTTCACACAGCAGACAGATTAGTCCAGTAGTAGAGCATTGTCACATATTTAATACAAACAGACCTGCACACACTTGCAGACAAACCATTCAATGATGTTTCCAGACTTTGTCTGGCGTAGCACCAAAGGCAGCCTATTCATATAGTAATAACACAACAAGGTAGTAAGTCAAGAGGTCCATTAAAAAGCCATTATTGTCCACTCCTCTATAACCTGATCCCTGAGTAAATAAATCACAGGGTTTAAACACACCAAATATATGCAAATATGTACTACAAAATCTAGTGGTTTACAATGTTGTGAATCAATCCTTTGTTTCCAGAATCTCTTTTTCTTCATACACATAAGTGGTCAAAGCCTGTTATTGAGGAAACTCATAAAAGCGGCAATAAAACAAAGACCGTTAAGGCTTTTTACTATCTACCATCAATAAGGAATAACTTCCTGTAGCTATAGAAAAACATTGTGACTTTTCTTACAGACATCTGTAGTCTGCCTATATCTTATTTCCACTAAATGTCAACAGCACGCTATTCTTAGCTAACTGTGTTTTGTCTTGGTCCCAGATGCCTGTCTGACACTCTACTTCTCTCTCTTTCTCTAGCTATCTCTTCCTTTAGCTATCCCTGCCACCTCTGTAGACTTTGTCTATTAGGGGTTTGATTGTTTGGTTCTTTTCTTTTGCCTTCTTGCCAATAATCCCATGTTTTTTGTTTTTTTTGTTTACATGCAGTTCCTGACATTAAAGCTCTCTTCAGACTTCCTTAAAAGAAGGTTTTCCTTTTTAAAGGTGAAAGGTATGTTTTGCTTTGTTGCAGAAGAGAGCATAGATAAAAATCATAACAATTGGATACAGGGTCTGTCATCAAAATCTATGTGTTTGAACAACCTTTAATGTGGGCAACACAGAGACAGTTAGTCCCAGCAACGATAATAGCATTTCTCCTTTCTTACAGTGTATTATGTTGTATCTTAGCAGGACTTTGTAGTATGCTCCTCCCTTCATGGAATGTCTTTGTAGCAGTGGAAGGGATGTTAGACTAGATTAGAATTCAAATACTGTTATAGCAGTTTGTTTCACTCTGATCGTTGGGCCTGCTACAGCTTGTAACTGTTTATAATAAGACTAATGTGTGCTCTGTACACTGGAAATGTTTTCACTATATAATACTGAACTAGCAAATGGCACTGTATACACAACCACAGAGAAAAGAGGGGAAATACTTTTTTCTTTACCTCATCCTACATCATTAACATTTCTATACCACCACAATACTATCTGCAGAACAAGTTTGAACACACTGGGGATGCAATAAGCAGATGTCATTTAATTACACACAAGCTGTATGCTGTTGTAAAGCCACCAGAGGAAAATTTATGAAACGATTTGACTTGTCTTGATGTTCAAATGTCATTGTGCACCTCATCTTCTTCTTTTGCCTACCTATATTGTGTTTATCCATTTATTGTTTCATACATTTGTATGTCATGCAATATAACATATAAACAAAACTCCACAGTTCAATCCATTTATCTGCAGTAAAGCATCATGCCTTTCAAGAAATTGTACTCAATAAATACAGAGCATACTATGGTCTCTGTGTGTATCATTTTCCTTGCATATAATTTGCCCTCAAAGACTGAACAAGCAAAGCAGCATTCTGCTCTACTATCACTGAGAAGAAATACATTTTCAGGGGTTGCATGAATGCAAACTTACCAAACAGGTGACTCTCTGGATTAAGAAGGATTAACAGTATCTTAATATTCTGTTGCAATGTAAAGAACTGGTCCACTGCTGTGTAGTAAAACAGCAGTTTTACATTCTGTGATGCAACCCTTTCTTTGGTTACAGAAGCTTCTCCAGGAATTACATAAACATGCCTTGGTTTTGAGATTATTAAATCATAAAACTAAATATAGGCCTTCACCCCAAAAAACTCAGACTTATTGTACCAAAGCTACTTTGTGGTTTGTATGTGAATCACAGACTGGAGCTTTCATGTCCAGCAGGGTGTCTGACACAGCTGGATCCCGTCTCCACTCCATTGTAGGAGGGCTAGGTTAGGTTCAGTAGTCAACTGGACCAAAGCCAACAGCCCATGGCCATCTTAGGCCAAAGTCAGAAACTTATAACAAGGTCTAAGTATTCAGGGCAACAGAATGTCAGAAGGATAAATAGATAACCCAGAACAGAAAATCAAACTCAGTCAGAGGTCAAAACTCCATCTATCCATCCATTTTCTTCTGCTTATCCAATTCAGGGTCGATGGGGATCTGGAGCCTATCCCAACTAGCTCAGAACTCTTATGTCACAATTTATTTGCTGCTTTTTTCATACAGTTTATAATGCAAGGCACAAAGTTAGTGTTTGTGAACCTCACCTACATTCCTGTCATAAAGACTGATGGTCATTTCAGCCTGACAAAGAAATCACAGTGTTTTCCAACCAGACTGGAAAAGTCTTTTTTTTTTCAGTCAACAGACCTGAACAAGAAGATGAAGGCTATTCCATCCTTACACACGTCATGCAGCTTCTTGCCTACACTGGCCTAGTATTATAAGCTTTTACTCCTTACACTTGTAGGTTTGAGAAAGTCAGCCTAACTCTGTACTAACTAATACAAACACTTAATATACACTACCCATAACCCTGTCCTATGGTCACACACAAGTCTGTGACGCTCTATGACATCTTTTGTACTGCCATTTTTTCCTCTTCACTTTCCCCTTTTGTTTTGACTGCTTAATAGCTCACTGGTCAGAGACCCGATGTCCTACGATAAATGTTTGTGTTATCGCTGCAGGCTCTTCACCCCTTTTCACCCAGGCAAGTGGTTTTAATGGCTGCTAAATACTGACTGACTGCCTGTGCTGAAGGTGTGCAAGAGTGCCTTTCTTATTCCAGCCAACTTTATCCCACTAAGCGTTAAAAGTAAATCAACACACTTCCTCTGATTTTATCCTGTGGAAATCACAGATCCGGCCCCCCTTGGGGCTTTCTGGCTCTTCCTCAAACACCAAATAAGACTTATGACTTAAAATTTTCCTCTAAGGTCATTTCTGTGACCCTTGAATCATTTACATAACATATCTTCTGGCTGGCTCCAAAAGATGTCCTGGCATGCTTCTTCAGGCTATGCTGAAAATTTTATTCTGTTAACAAGTGACAAATGAGAATGATAGCTGCTGGGCAGACTGACCACCCAATGTGAGGTCACTGTCTATACTTGAGCCAGGCTTTCATCAGACGCCAGGCCTTCCCAAAGTGAATACTTGAAATATGCATGAACTTCTGCAAACCTCAGCTCAGCAAGGCAGCTTTTTTGTATCAACTGACAGGATTAGACTGTTAGTACATGTATGAATGAATGACTGCTTCTTTTTCCACATTAAAAAAAAAAACTGCAAAGGTACACATTTGAAATCTGTGTTTTAGTCCTGTGAGGAAGTCCATGAAAGCCGCATGATCCATGTCTATGATTCTCTCTCGAGAAGGGAATGTTTCAGGAACAAAGTGTTCAGGCCAAAGAGTGTTCGTCAGGCAAACAGTTCACCTGGCATAGACAGACATATGGTCATTCTGGCAAATGGCACAGGTGAACAACCACACAGCCAAAAATGTCAAAAATGTTGGCACTCATATTTTCCCCACTCCAGGGAAAGTCAGTCCTGCCTGTAATTCAGTCATCTTCCCTTAAGAGAAACATTTGGTCTTTATCTAAAGCCTAGATTACTAAACAGATAAATAGATTTCTGCTGAATTACTATGTAATAATAGCACTCATGTTTCATTTCAATCATTAGTCAAATAAACTGCATAACTGCATAAAAGTCTTGGTTACTGAAGAAATACTTAAAGTCTCTGCCACCAAGACGGGGAAAAAAAACTCTTGTGCAACACTTTTAACAAACCCCTGCCAGCAGCCATTATTCCAGTATGATAATTTAAACAATGAATGCAGGAATGCATCGAATCATAATTCATCTGAGCCTATCAGTGCAGTCTAAAGGAATGTTGAAAATATTATACAGGATAAAAACACACTTCTTCAGAAAAGCTCTCATGTGTGTCTGGACTCTTTAAACCAATGGTTCTTCAGTTGTTGCTATTCATCCGACAGTATCATAATAGCACAACCTCGCTATCAAAAATAAATCAAGTGCTCCACAGAAAGAGAAAAGGAGCAATATCTCCTTAAAAGGTGTCAGAATTAATAAGCATTTACACAGCAGTTTTTAAAAATAATGTGACTGTGAACATTCTCCAGATAGCTGATATTAATTCAGCTGTATTGCAGTTTGACTGGTATTATAATCAGTTCATATTAAATCTGATACAACCTTACTGATTGTAAGTTTTTACAATCAAAAACTACAATATCAACATAAATCTTGCAAATTTCTAATCATCACTGTTACCAGCTCCATCAGCTACAGAGTACAGTAAATGGTTTAACTTCTGTCCCAGTCTGTACTATAATCCTCACTGCAGGACACAAGAACAGCCTTACACCATATAGGAAAGAAAAGACAGGTTAAAGTTTAACTCATTTTGATATTCTGTGGCAGTCCAGCTTCTGGAGAAATTTGATAATGCTTCTTGGCCAGAGAACACAACTGATAAGAACACTTACAAATAAGTGGATCAGTGATAATAATTACCTTTAGCATGCTTATCCCAGGCAAACTTTATCAGGACAGACATATTACAGATATTTTATCTGATTAGGTAGTGAAAAAAACATTTAACCTATATTTACATCACTGTGAGTGTTTGCCATCCATTTAAACTCAAATTAAATAAATTTAAATTAAATAAACTTAAATTAAATCGGTGGGTTTATTCTCACTTTAAATTTTGTGTCACATATTTCATTTGAAAATTGCTGTTGCAGCTTCAAATAAACTCAGGAAAACATCTGCTAAAGTTTGTAGAAAATAAAAGTCTGCATGTAATGAATGAACTCGCACAAAGGTCTGCTTTTATCAAGACAATGTATGACACCTGTGCACCACGGTGTCATACATTACGTCTGACATACACAACACGATCCTTTAACACGTCTCTCTTTTACTAACACAAATGACAGCAAGTTCATAAATACTTGTCATTCAATGGTGGCTTTTACAATGATAACAGGTTCATATTCTTTAAGCACTCACTGCTAATTCCCCATAGATCTACACATTTTACTTATTAGATAACTAGACACACCATATTTCATTACATATGGCTGGCTCAGGTTCAGTATTTCAGCAACAGTAAAACTGTAGCTTACTGGAAAGATGGTAGCTGTTAATTTGAGGCTGAAGTCATTTGACAGTAGCTGCCAAACAAACCATCCAACTGGCAGCAACATTGTAGCAGGACATTCTCTTCCTCACAAACACTGCGGCGTGAGCTGCCAAACACTGTTTTATAAACACTATTTGGCAGAGACAGAGTAGGAGCCAGGCCAGTTTTAATTGACCTCTAGCAATAAAAGATCATTTTAATTGAATCAATATGACAACAAACTGCTGTTTTAGAATAACCTTGTGTATTTCTAAGGCATTCTTTTTAGATTACATTTTGTTTACCTCTGTTCTCTGGCTTTTTCCCCCCACACAGTATTTAGTTGTTTTGAAGTTAACGGCTTTTTTCATTGTTATGTTGTGAGTTATTTTATGTGTTATAAATAATAATTGCCCTTAAACTTTAACATTGTAGTGCTAAAACTGAACAGCACATGCACATGTCATTGTCACAGTCATGTTATCTAACATATGCCGGATGAGAGACACGGATTTAAAGACATAAATAGACTATAGAAATGTACAGGTATTGTTTTACATTTTGACCTACTGACTAACTATTTTGGATGTGAACTAAGGGACAGGGAAAGATGCAACCACATTCCACCTAGCAATTTCTCTATAAGGTGTTTTTCAAGCAGTCTTAGTCTAAAATAAACAGACCCATCCTAGCTTGTATTTAATCTGTTACTGTAAACATGAGGAAGATCCAAGAAACCTGATTAGTCTCCACTTACCATCTGGTTCATTTAAACAAAATATGTTCCTCATATTCTGATTTGATTTAATATGTAGATCGACAGGTGAAACCAGACTTTGTACTGAATGTGCCTTAAGAGGGGCAAAGAATAAGTAAAACATTCTTAAGTTCAAATTTCATACTCTAATTACAGACCCTTTAACTAACCAGGTAAGCATGTACCTGTCAGATAACCACACATACCTGTGAAAGAAAAGCAATATAGACAGCATGGTCTGGTCAATGTTGCTGTTGCAGATCCCCTCATTAAGCAGGAAACAGGGGTCTCTCACAACCGACTCCAGGGAATCCTGTCTCATGATGTTGTTCAGTTTGTCGGTGTTCAGGTTCTGGTACATCAGCTGGTTGCGGAGCTGGCGGAAGTGATTAACACTGGGGCTTGTGGGGCTTGCTGGTAGGCCTCCTGCAGTACCAAGGCCCTGAGCTGGACTGCTGGATATGGACTCATCACAGCCATTGGCCAGGTCCAGACAGCAACTGCAACAGTCCAGGCCGATGGGCGAGCG
The DNA here is from genome assembly GCA_015103295.1 of Ptychochromis oligacanthus. Taxonomy (NCBI): domain Eukaryota; kingdom Metazoa; phylum Chordata; class Actinopteri; order Cichliformes; family Cichlidae; genus Ptychochromis; species Ptychochromis oligacanthus. Next base: position 2,771 of record VVAS01090167.1, on the reverse strand, counting down.
GCAGTCATCATCTGACATCTTGACGAGCAGGTGGATGAAGAGGAAAGACGCCCAGGGCAGGTGCAGAAATTTCAGCAGAGGATGACAGAGACTGAGGTGTATAAATAGAAGACAAAGTGAAAAACAAAACAGGGGTGTGTTCCTCAGCTCTGACAGAGACACTGGCAGGCACCCTGGGCCAGTCTAGTGTACCGTCCTGTCTCCACTCCAGGGCCAGGAGGGCTAAATGGCAGGTTGAGTTGCTCCCTGAGAAGTGCACTCACGCTGGGCCACTCTGCCTGCTTCTATCTCTGAGTTCCCCTCCTGTGGCTCTGCTGCATTTAGCCTTTTGTTCGGGGCCGACGCTGCTGCAATGTGTTGCTACTGTGGCAGGAAAAAGAGTGAACGCACCGCACACACATACACACTCACTCACACCAGTTCAGCAGGAGTACGCTTGAAAGCAAAACCCAGAAGCTGCTTATCACTTTTTTCTCTGGACTTTTTTTTTCTTTGGCTGGCGTGCCTAGAGACAGAGGGAGGGAGTAAAAAGGGAGGGAGGGAGCAAAGAGGAAGGGAGGGAGTGATGAAAGCAGACAGGGTGGGGAAACCCCTGTGATTGGTAAAGAGCATTGCTGGTGATTTACTGTGCCCTCCTCTTTTCTCTTTTAGCTTAGCCATGCATGCATTAATGGTAGGAAAGGGAAACAGAGAGGGAGTGAAGCCTCAGAGCATGCTTGAAACATGTGCGGTTTCAACAGCTCCACCCAGCCATGCTGACAGCCCAAGGAGTGGCTGAGTGAGAGAGGTTGCAGGAACACACACAAACCTATGATAACATGTCTCATGCTAATTTGTGAAAAGAAAAAAAAGATCTTCCATTAGATATGAGTTGCTTACACTGCCTTTTACGTGCTTAAAGGAAATTATTCTTGATTGTATTCTGTTTGTGTGATTTTATCCATTATATATGTCTGTATGAAACTTCTTTCAGGATTTCCTTGTGTAAAACATAAAAAATAGGCCTGAGAGACCAAAGCCCAAACATGGACAGTGTCAAAATTAGAACCTATAAATTGCTCAGTAAAAGTGTGACTGCGAAAGGTATATATGTTGTATATGTTGTCTGGATGTGACTCACTTCTCATCTTGTGTGAACTGGCATAACCCTTAGCCCTATGCAACACAGGTCAGCATGAAAACTAATGGAAGCCAGAACATAAATGCAATGCAAAACCGAGTAAGCAATTCTCACGAAATACAAAAATGCATGTTGTGTTTCTTGTTTGTGTTTGTGTTGGTGAGAGTGAAAGCCTCTGTGCTTTCAACTTGCATATGGAACATAAACATTATCTTATCAGGCCGCCCCTGTCTTTGAATGGGATTTTGTCATTTTTCCATATCTGTTTCCAGACCGTTTTTGATTAAGAAAGAGTGTGCTGTGTTCTTGCCCTCATGACGAAAGTTTCACAAGTCCTGGTAAATACCAGTACAGACGCTCTGGGAGGATGGTACTGCTGAGACCCTGACCTCAGCTGGTGACCAACAAGTGCACTGCATGTTGTCTACAGATGGCTAGTCATGCAAGAACACAACAACACGATAATTACAAAAAATGTGTCTTACTCTGAGGCATGACGTCATTTCTGCTACACTAAAAAATGTCAAAGCACCTATTGTTGAGTACCAGAGGGATCAATTAAGCAGAGAAAATGACTGACTATTGCTTTATTGAGTATGTAATGATGTCCTCAGGCAGAAGGGCTGCTGCCGTTTGGGTGGTGGAAAGATTGGGACTACAAGGTAATCTGGGTAGAGGCTGCCATCTAGTGGAATTGTATAGTATAGTCAGCAATTGAAGTGATCTGACACTGACAGGAACATACCCCTAGAATGAATACTATAACATAATCCTAGGTTTTGAGTTTGTAACTTTAGTTATAAACATTTTTTATTATTGATAAAGTTTAATGTGGAATTTTCTCAAATTCTCATGTTGATCTTCTGGTCTTGCTGTATACACTCACTGGCCACTTTGTTAGGTATGCCTGTTCAATTGCTCGTTGTAAAAATATGTAATCAGCCAGTCACATGGCACCAAGTCAATCCATTTAGGCATACAGACATGGTCAAGGCAACCTGCTGAAGTTCAAACCGAGCATCAGAATGATGGAGGTGATTTAAGTGACTTTGAACCTAGTATGGTTGTTGGTGCCAGATGGGCTGATCTGAGTGTTTCAGAAATGGCTTATCTACTGGGATTTTCCTACATAACCATCTCTAGGGTTTATAGAAAATGGTCCAAAAAATATTCAGTGAGTGGAGAAAATGCCTTGTAGATGCCAGAGGAGAGTGGCCAGACTAGCCATCCCTTTATGACCTCAGTGTACCCATCTTCTGATGGCTGCTTATGCAGGATAACATGACATGTCACAAAGCTCATATTATCTCAAACTGGCTTCTTGAATGTGACAATGAGTTCACTGTGTTCACATGGCCTCAACAATCACTAAATCTCAATCCAATAGGGCGCCTTTGGGATGTGGTGGAGCTGAGGAATGTTTCCAGCAACTTGTTGAATCGATGCTACAAAAAACTAATGAATTTCTGAAGGCATGGAATGCCAGTACTAGCAAAGTGTAGATGTAGAACTATCCAGCAAACAAATTAAAGGCTGAAACCTGGAGCCGCACACAGATTTTTTTTTATTTTTTTTTTTAAACTATAAAAACAACTTTAAACACCCAAATTAGAAAAAAAAAAAAAAAAAAAAAAAAAAATAAAAAAAAATA